>JACEEZ010022112.1:0-10874 GCA_016584305.1 Chionoecetes opilio
AAAAATTTTTGAAAAAAATCAGGGTTTTGTTTTTTTGCCAAAAAAACTATAGTCGTAGGAAAATTATCGAATTAACAAAGGTTCATTTGAGGTGTTTACAGGATGCAGAAATCGGCTTGTCAAAAAACTCAGGGGTTGTCGGAAAATTTAGATTTTGTAAAAATTCCAATATGCTTTTTCTCGGTTTTTTACCAATAAAATTTTTTTTTTGCTTTACCCAAATGATACCCTTGCTTTACTTCTATTTACTTCTCTATACATTTAAATTTTTTTGCCATTTTTTTTTTTTTTTAGTTATTAAAAAAAAAACGTGATTTAAAAAAAAATTAAAGGCAGAAATTGCCTTGCCCTTGAAAAATTTTTGCAATATTTTTTGAAAAATAGATTTCTTGAAAATTTTTTTCCTACCCATTTTTTTGGGATATGAACAAAAATCTGGATCATTTTCAGTTACGATTAGAAGTCCCTATTTCACCCAATTCACAAGACTTGATCTTCCAGATTTCCCTTTAAAAGTAATCGTCCAGACCATTTCATCTTCCTGATTTAATGCAATCAAATCATACCCATTAACGAGTAATCAAAAATACGTCGTCCTTTTTGTACCCAGTCAGCCGTTTTTAAATAACCCGCAATAAAATCTGCAAATTCCCCGGTTCTCAAAACCTCCTCAAGGTTTGCAGACGAGGGCCTCGGGCCGGGTGACGTAGAAAAAGGGAAAAGGGCTTCTCTTCCCCGCTGATCGAGGCCGTAACCAAGAAAAAATATATATTTGAAGATTTTGGGGGTTTTTTTCTGAAAATTTTTTTTTTGCGATATCCACTGCATGCATCCTTTATGGGGGCAGCAAAACGCTGTGCCTTTCGAGAAAAGTTTTGCACAGGGAAGGAGGGGGCGTGTGTGGGGTTTCAAACACGCCGAAGTGGTTTGGGGCGAGCCATTTTGTTTTTGAAAAACGGTGTGTAGGAGGGTACCCGGGGTGAAAGCTGGGTGAGAGTGTGCACGCGGTATCGACTCCCCAGTTGTGGTTTGGGGCGACGAGTGTGAGGTGAGCCTGTGTACACGGGTGTGCTGGAAAAAGGGCGGCCCCCCCTTAAAGAAAATGACTCAGTTTGGTGGGCGTGCCCTGTGGTGAAAGACCCTGGGGTGGTGTGGCTGCCCCAACTTTCTGCCTTCCCGCCCACATTTTCCAATTCTATGCTGTAGTTAATGCTATATGGGGTTTCCAGAATGCCCCTTTTTGACTGTAGCCCCAAAAATAACCATGGGATTTTCTCGAAATATTTCTTGTGACCCCACACATACATGGTTTTAAAACCTTATTTACCAATATGTTTTGGAGAAAGTCCCATTTCCTCCTGCTGCCTCAGGCTCTGCAACCTGTTCACCCCCCCCTCGTACTGGGGGCTCAAAATATGGGTTGGGACCCATGACAATCTGGGGTTTTCGTTTTCCTCATTATGGACCAGCGTCATTTCTTTCGGTCTCACTTTGGGCATCGTACTCTAGATCTGTCCAGCTACAGATTCACTTTCTGACCCCGAAGTACAATCCTACATAACATTTGCCGACAGGGTCAGACAGAGTTACTTGGAGCCCTGCGGGCGTCACTATTCGACGTCATCAATCAGTCTCCCCCTTTTTGGGGGGAAATTTTTTTTTTTTTTTCGCGCGCTATTTACAAAAGTCCGTTTTTTTTTACGGAAATAGGCCCCAAAATCAATTTTTTTGGGGGATTAGGGTTTTTGAATGTGCATTTAACAAAAATTTGGCAAACAAAATGGGTCTGGGGGATTTCTTTAAAAGCCGCAATTAACAAAACTTCTACAAAACATAATAATATGATAGGCATTTCTAGTTAAACATTTCTTAATACAATGACATATTGTATTTTTTATTATTATATTATATTTTAATATTATTTTTTTATTTTATTATTATTTTATTATTAACCCTATTTTAACCACCCAGCGATTTTTCAGTGTCATGCTGTCATTGTCATGCTAGTAACTCTTTCTGTTTTTAGGCTGAAAGTATCTCCTTAAAAAGTTTAGCCAGGCCGTTTCCAAGATGTGAAGGGAGGGAACGCAAAAATCCAAACGCCCCCTTCCGGTCTTACGAGGGCACTGAACTGAGCAGAGGGGGAAGGGGGTGAATTGGGGTCTAAAGGTAAAGGGGGAATCACTGAAGACAGGTGGAAGCTCTGAAAGGGAAGGTGGGAAACTCTGAAAACAAGGTGGAATGCCCCTGAAGACGGGGGAATGCTCGAAAAAAAGGTGGGAATGCTCTGAAACGGTGGAATGCTCTGAAGACAGGGGAATGCTCGAAAAAAGGTGGAAAGCTCTGGGCAAAATAGAATCTTCTGAAGACGAGGTGGGAAAGCTCTGAAAACAAAGGGGGAATGTCTGAAACAAGATAAACTCTGAAGAGGGTGGAATGCTCTGAAAAAAAGACAGAATCCTTACGCCTCACGCCGCTCAAAAGGACCTCAAATGGCAGTGATCTCAAAGAAAAAGTCAAAATGTCGACAGATTAATAGACGACATTTTAACGCATCGCACGACGACTATTCATACCAGCATCAACTGAAAACGAGCGACTCCAAGGCAACAAAAAAGCCTGACCTAAAAGACCCACATTGAAAAAAAAATACCTAATTGCGTGCCGGGAAAACCCAATGATATTGCCCTATAAATCTGCTGTTTTGACCTCCCGGGCTGCTGAAGGAGAGGCAGTTTTTTTCTCAAGCATAAGAATTTCAGGAGCCCCATAAAAAAAAACCCGAAACAAAAACTTGGACCCCAAAGGCGAGCTGAAGAAACGGGAATGAAAAAGGGATTCCGCGACAGGACACAGTGACTTAAAGGGATTCCTAAAAAACAAAAATTTAAGGCGTATAAAAAACGTTTTTAAGACAAAAAATCAAACCTCAATCCTTAACCTTTTAAAAGGGAAACCCGATTAACAAGAGAAATTATCACCTTGGGGCATTCCAGGACAGGTGGCCCGAGAGTAACACCCACCCAAACCCGATTTGCTTAAAATTTTGGGACATGTTATTTGGGTTTTCTGCCAATGCCTTGTGCAAAATTTTACCTTAGGGTAACGGTTCCTGTAAGAGGTCTCAAAATTTTGGCATGACCTCGAAAAGACCTAAAAAATCAAAATTCAAAGTCCCCAAATCTTTTTTTTATAAATTAGAGAGGTGGTTTTTTTAAATCTTTTTTTCTCAGTTGAGTCTGAATCATTCTAGGTTTTTCGAATTAAATTACATCAATAAATAAAAAAAAAGGGGACAAAAATTTGAAATTTGACCCTTGCCCCTTTTCCTTGAAGTTCATTCGCGACAAAAAAAAACATTTATCAAATTGAAGCTTTGATGTTTCTTTTAAAATAACATAAAAAAATTTCTTATTCTACATAGGTAAACCTGTACAGGGTTGTCAAAGCCAGGGGAAATTGTTATCCTTAGGGGGGGTGGGGTCACACCGAACGGGGGGGTTTCACCGTACGAAGGCTACAACGCGAAAATTAATTCAAATTTCGCGCCACCATGCCACCACGGATGCAGCGCCACCCTCAGTGAACTACATGCGAGCAACAGGGTAGCGTCAGCGTCACCTCCGTGTTTACCAGGTAAAAAAAATTATTTTTCGTATTTTCCCTTGTTACTTTTCGCCGTTCTTATATAGTGTCTCATGTCGGCTGTGATGGCGTGTTTTCTTTTGAGGTAAGTTCCAATACGAGGTATAACCGTATTGACATGTTTTGAGTGAAAAAGTAGTGCATGCTTTCGAACAGGCCGCGGTGGCATTATTTACAAAAAAATTGGTGGCGCGGGGGATCAACGTATGGTGAAGTGCGGGGGATCAACGTACAGTGAAATTTTGAAAAAGCTATATCTTTTGAAATACCTACACAAACATAACAAACCAGTGATTGACTATGTATATTCGCATGATATTAAATGGTGGTGGTGAACTAGTGCATTTAAATTAAATGGAACAGTGTTTTTTTGTGGCATAAAGTTGAAGGTGATTGGTATTAAATTATGATGCTATATCAGTGTTATTATGCTATAAGCACATGAACTAACTATTAAAATAAGTGATTTATGTTATTAGAATGATTCTAGAATAAATTTTTTATGGTTAAAAAACCATTTAACACTGCATATTTTCGGGGCATGACGTTCGGTGATCCCCCGCATCACTACGATTTTGGAAAATCTATATATTTTTAAATATTAGAAAAACATAAGAAAAAGTGACTGACTATGCATATTAGCATGATATTAAATGGTGGGTGGTGAACTAGTGCATTTAAATTTAAATGGAACAGTGTTTTTTTGTTGGGGGTAAAGTTGAAGGTGATTGGTATTAAATTATGATGCTATATCAGTGTTATTATGCTATAAGCACATGAACTAACTATTATAAAGTGATTTATGTTATTAAAAATGATTCTAGAATAATTTTTTATGGTTAAAAAAAACATTTAACACTGCATATTTTGGGGGCATGACGTTCGTGATCCCCCACTATATTGCCAGACTCATAGTCCCAAAATAATATGGTGGCCATGCAAGAATCGCCTCTACACTGTAAAAAATCTAAGCTAAGCTAACCTAAATAACCAAAACCTAACTATGCATGATGTCTAATGTCATTAACTTTTTTCAGATCTACCTTTAAACTACCGCCATCACCGTCATCATGCCTCGCAAATATGTCGGGAAGAGCGACAAGCAGATGGACCGCACTGCCCTGGAGGCTGCCTTTAAGCCCCGCGTGGCCACTACTGCAGCCTGAAAGAAGCCGCTGACAGATTCAACATCAAGAAAAAAACTCTTGCTGTAAGTTGCTCTATTTAGTTCCATATCTCCCCAAGGTCTTTTTGTATGACCTCATCCCAGTTTCTTTGGTCTCCCTGGGATGAGGTCATGCAAAAGACCTCGGGGATAGCTTAAGGGCTCTAGATTTATAGATTTTAAAATTTATTCATTTTTTTTGTTAGCTTTTATTGGCCAGCAAGGGCCTTCTAAGTCCTAATTAATTTTTTTTGTTAAAGGATGCCTTCAAGCGCTCTATTTATTATTTTTTTTGTCAACTTTTGTTGCCAGCAAGGGCCTTTTAAGTCCTAATTCTTTTCTTTTGTTACAGGACGCCTTCTATCTATCGAAGAAGCTGTCGGATGGAGTTACCTAATGGCTGTTTGCTTCCCGTAGCAATAGGGTTTTCAGCCCTCAACAAGAAATATACATTGCTGATTATACCATCCACGCAGCCAAGATGTTCAAACGGCCTGCCCATAACGATTTTGCGTAGGATGGTGTCCCAAATATGCCATAGCTTGTGGGAGCAAGAGCATCCCTGCTGCCTGGGAGAAAGAGAAAAATGGCGAAAAAGGGGACTGGTACATGCCTTCATGAACCGTCATCCAAACCTTGTATTGAAGGCTCCGGAAGGCATGTCCATTGCCAGGATTGTTGCCTTCAACAAAGTCAATGTGGAAAACCTTCTTTAAGGCTTACACATTAGCTTTGGAGAAGTACACATTCACGCCGGACCGGATATACAATTTGGGTGAGAGTTCATTGTCGACTGTTATGAAGCCAGTCAAGGTTGTGGTGCGAGAGGCCAGCAGTAGCCACGCAGGTAAAATCGTGAACGCGGTGACAGCATGACGTTTGTGGGCATTATAATGCTGTGGGGCAGTCCATCCCTCCCGGGGTTTATAATTCCCAGATGCCGATGGAATCCCGCTTTCATGAGGAACCGATCTTTTGGGTTTCCCAAAGGGATATTGCATCCTAGTGGCTGGATGAATGGTGAATGCTTCGTGCAGACACTTCAGCATTCCATGAGAAGTCTTGTTCTTCTGTAGAGAACAAGATTCTTCTGATCATGGACAATGCTGAATGTCACATGAACATTCAGCCTGTTGAGTTTGCGATAATGCATGGTATCGTTGATTGTTACCTTGCCCCCGCATACAACAGACAAACTCCAGCCATTGGATGTGAGTGTCTTTGGTCCCTTTAAGACATTCCTGCGTGCCTACTGAACGACCACGCGCTCATGCACCCTAACGAGCACATAACAGTCCACAAGTTTTCCAGAGTTTGCTTCTGAGGCTGGGCCAAAGCCACTACCCCCTCCAACATTCTCAGTGGTTTCCGGGCGAAATGGTATATGGCCACTCAATCGCAACATCTTCCCAGATGATGTTTTTGTAGGAGCGCATGTAACCGAGCGACCGGCAACCACCAGAATTTGTAGTGGAAGTTACTCCAACTTCTTCTGATGGAGGAAAATTCAGATGGAGAGGAGCGACTGGCTGAAGGCCATACCTCAGAAGCTATACCCTTCCCGCTGTGTCTCCCAGGCTAGATGATTGCCCGCCACCCGGGCCCCAGCACGACAGAGCCTGCCACCCGAGCACCAGCACGACAGAGCTGCCACCACCGGGCCCCAGCACGACAGAAGCCTGCCACCCCGGGCCCCAGCACGACGCCCCTGCCACCCCGGGCCCCAGCACGACAAAGCCTGCCACCCGAGCCCCAGCACGACAGAGCCTGCCACCCCGGGCCCCAGCACGATGCACCCTGCCACCCCGGGCCCGAGCACGACCCCACCCTGCCACCCCAGGACACCCTTCTCAACAGACAGACTTAACCCCAGAGTGTGTCAGGCTTTTCCCCAAGGCTAATCCTCGTCCTTATGGAAAGGGGCGGAAGAGGGTGCGGGCCTGCATTTTAACCGAGAATGAGGAGGCAATATCTGACCTGAGGTTGAAGGCAGAGAAGAGGCAGAAGCTGGAAGACAAAAAAGAAAAGGCAGCGGCTGAAAAGAAAAAAAATTGGGAAAGAAGAAGGGGCCACAGCGGAAGAAGTCTGTGCCTGTCCCGGAGGAAGACACCACTGACGAGGAGGAGGTTGATGATTGTCCGACTTCAGCTGGACGACTCCTCCGAGTACTCGGATGAGGTGGACGACGAGGGCACCTGGGCTGCAGCATCATACCCTTTTGGGTGCGAAAACATCACAGGTGGGGGGGCTTTGTTCTGGTTCAGTGAAGCTGGAGGAGGGAAGGGTGTGGGCACATTAGTGTGCTATGTTGCTCAGGTGTTGGCCATCATGGAGGATGGAAAATTAAACCTTTCTTTCCTCCGGATGAAGTCCGCTAACACCACCCAGACACGTTTACCTTCCCTACCATCCTAGATGAAGCTTCTGTTGATCCAGAACAGTGCAAGGGGGTCTGGTGACCTCCAAGGGCATCACCAAGAGGCAGGCTGGGCTGGTGAAGGTGTTTCCCCCGCTGCATGCCTTCATGATGCACTTCTGAATAGTGAGCATAAAAATACCTAGACCTATCTTTTAATAAAAGCTATTTTATATGAGCTTATCTTTCATTTCATCAAACCCAATAATAATGGTGGGTGTCTAGGCTTAGCATATATGTTGATTTCAGGGGAAAAAAAACACAATAATGTTTGATGTAATATGAGTTTAAAAATATCATACGGTGCCCCCCCATACCTGATCCGGTGTCCCCCCTCGTGGGGGGGGACACCGGACGAGGTGCCAAAAAAATTTTTAAAAAAACCTTAAATGACCCTTATTATCTGAGTTAAGTATTCATGAGGGTACCATAGGTGGGCCATATTGTGAAGTTTGTTTTGGGACAGTGTGGGACTCTCTCAGGTAAAAAATGGATTTTATGAATATTTTTCCCCTAATAGTACGGTTTTTCCCCCCACACCACCCTATTCGGACCAGTTTTTTCTATTTTTATATACCTATTTAGCTATGAAAATGAGTTTTTAGCCACAGATAATGAATATTAATACAAATAAATAAGAAAAATTATGTTAGAGTGAAACCATTTAAATTCAATTGATTGAACTATGAATGAAATTGGTTTAGTAAAATAGTAAGCTCATAAATTAAATTATAAATGAAAATAAATTAATAAATTTGTTAAAAGTACTTTTCAATTCATCATGTGTGTTACCAGGATGCGGTACAGGAACCAACTCAAATGCACCCAACCTACCTCTTTCCCCAAAAACCCCCACGGTCCATTAATGAGATTTTTGGATAATTAAATTTATTAATTATGAGATAAAGTTATCATATATTTGTAGGTAGGTACATTTTGTCATAATTCATGTTTACAAATCCTTTGAAGTTTTATTTTTGTAATGACAAAAAATTCTGCTCAGTTTCTTCCATTTCATTAAGCTTGAAGCAATAACGAATTCTCCTGGCTCCCTGCAGGTTTGGGTTTGTCATGATCCGCAAAACGTTCTCATGGGTCACCCAACACTTGTCAGCTTTAGACTGTACAAATGCATGAGACCCTGACTTTCCTTTGGGGTGCAAGAATGTCATCAATGCATCACCAAACCCCTCTGACATTTCCTCAATCATTGCAAACCATAGTTCCTCCATGTAAATGCAAGCTACAAACATCCCAACACCAACTCTTTATCCTCACAGACCTCCAACTCTTCACCTTTCACATTCTTCTTCACACTCACGCTATTTCCCTCTCCAACTGACAATTTGTACACTTTCAACACACCAATAGGATCACACTGAGGAACAAATCGGTGGAATTGTTGCGTACCCTTCACTGTTTGGGCTTCCTGATACCTTTCAACTAATTCACTGGCAACCTCTGCAACATTTTCCGAAGAAACAAAGAACATTTTAATTTTGTCAGTAAACTTCGACTAAGTGAGGAAAGAAAACATGGCCTGTGCAGCCCAGAATTTGGTTGCCAACAGGCCTTTTCAAGCTGGCCATTGCCACTGCTCTTTTGACAGTGCCGCCAATGCCATCACAGGCATTTTTTCCATGTGAAGTGGCGAAGAAGTGCCATTCACACCCAATTCCAAAATCAGTTTGATGGTAACACAAAGAGAGAAAGTTGTACTTGTTTTTGTATTGCCCTGCACAGCCATCTGAGAAGTAATGAATTTTTTTAATAAATGGAAAGTTCTGTTTCAAGTCTTTAATCAAAACACGCAAGAAAGTCCATACTGTTTCGGTTTTGTGGCTCATTTCATCAGAGATGAAGCTACTTAATTAGCTACTTAAGTAATTAGCTACTTAAACCAAAATATATCTGGAAGAAAATTAGAAAAACACATTATTTATGAAAAAAACAAAAAAAAGTCGGCTTTGAGAACCTGTACAGGCTTACCTATGCAGAATAAGACACATTTTTTTTATGTTATTTTGAAGTAAACATACAAAGCTTCAATTTTGAATAAATTATTTTTTTTGTCGCGAGTGAACTTCAAGGTCATAGGTCAAGGTCAAAGTTCAAATTTTGTGCCCTTTTTTCAGTTATTGATGTAAGTTAATTCTGTAAACCTAGAATGATTCAGAGACTCATACTGAGTAAAAAAGATATTAACACCATCTCTCTAAGTTTATAAATAAAGATTTTAGGGACATTTGAAGTTTGATCTTTTAGGTCATTTTTGAGGTCATGCCAAAATTTTGATGACCTCTTACAGGAGACCCGTTGACCCTAGAGTGCTCAAATTTTGCACAAGGCATATGGCAGCAACACTCATAACATGTGCCAAATTTAAGCAAAATCAGAGTTGGTGAGGTGTTAATTTTGTCATTTTGGTGGGCCACCTGTCCTGGAATGCCCCCGTTGTCAAAAAGTCCGAAAAGAAGAAGAGGCGCCACAAAGAAGGGACCACAGAAGGAGCGATGCCTCAAAAACATGGGTGAATGCAGACCAGAATCGCGCAACAGGAAAAAAACTGACTTGGCGCTTCCGAACAGTAACGTAAACACAAGTGACGGCGAGGAGACAGAGGACATTTTACCGAGTCCAGAGGGAGAGAAGGAACATAACAATCTCTCTACTGTTGTTTCTAAGAGGATAATGACAGCTGGTATTCAGGATAAAGCTAACAAGCGTGTAGGAATTCCAGAGATAATTCATAAATCCTTCAGCTCAAATATTAATGCCACAGAGGATAATAGTGACCCCATGCAAAGTAATGTCTCGGTAATGCTGTAATAGTAATAGCTCTTTAAACCAAAGTGCTCAGACCTCCCTTCATATTACTGAGACAAGAAGTTCCTTTCATATTACTGAAGAGAGAACCAATAGACGTCCAAAACACAGAATTAAGGATGGAAACGAGGAGAGAAAAACTAATAAAGACGTGGGAAGGATTGATAAAGGAAGCCGTAAAGAGAAAAACATCAAACCAACGGGCCATAGAAGCACTCAACGCATCACAGAGGGACAGCAAAATGTAACACTTAGAAGCAGGTTGAGGAAACGCGTGGACAAAAGTGTTGGAAAGAGAAACCCGAGAAGAGCAGTGAGAAGTAACAGTGATACAGAGGCACATGAGGCCCCGGGAGTGATAACAGATGTAGATAAGGAGGACTTGGTAAGGATGGCAGAGGAGATAACGTGTGAAGAACTTAAGCTTGGGAGAGATAGAAGGATTAGAAGAACGTCAGAGGAAATAACATGTGAAGAACTTAGACATGGGAGAGATAGAAGGATTAGAAGAACGTCAGAGGAAATAACATGTGAAGAACTTAGACGTGGGAGAGATAGAAGGATTAGAAGAACGTCAGAGGAAATAACATGTGAAGAACTTAGACGTGGGATAGATAGAAGGAATGAAGGAACGTCAGAGGAAATAACATGTGAAGAACTTAGACATGGGAGAGATAGAAGGAATGAAGGAACGTCAGAGGAAATAACATGTGAAGAACTTAGACATGGGAGAGATAGAAGGAATGAAGGAACGTCAGAGGAAATAACGTGTGAAGAACTTAGACTGGGAGATAGAAGGAATGAAGACGTGGGGAAAACTTG
>JACEEZ010022112.1:14591-57711 GCA_016584305.1 Chionoecetes opilio
ATGAGCTATTTATTGCGTTATTACTTCTAAGTATATTGCAGATATAGTAATGTTTTAAGGGGTGTTGCACAACCCATTAGCCGATTAATAGACTAATGGACTGTTCAACACTTATAAAAAACATTAATATATCTGCAATATACTTAGAAAGTATAACCATAAATATTCCTGTCGTTATCCAGTAATACGATGAAAAATAGATCATAATTGCTACGGACATTGTTTATTTCATAAGTACAAAAACATTTTCGTTATTGGGTTTATATATATACATGCTGGTGTACGTGGAACACTGTAGCTATGTAGAAGGATATTGATTGCGGCGAACAACATAACAACATCCACCCGCTTGTGCGCTTTCCAAGTAACTTATTTGAAGTGGTTTCACCGAGTCACTGACACAACGCTGCCGAGGAATTCCTAAAAAAAAGTGTCGTACTGCAATCATTTATATTATTCAGTCTATTTCGATATAATGAAGGAGCGAAAACATGTTATAACTAAGTTCTCATTATGTTATCGACTGATTAAGGGTGATAATTTAGGCCCTTTGTGGGTTTTTAACCCTTTGTAATGGCTATCATACGTCTGGCAGTTTAGTGCATTGATAGCAGGGAATTCAAATAATATTCTGTTCTAAATCATGATATTATCCATGTTAATTCTCCATCATCTATATATTCCTTATTAGGTGTACCGATGAGTATTGATGTGTTGATAATATGTTGGAAATGATAGAAATAAGGGAAAATATGACCTTGTGCACATGTTATCCCGTAATCTTTGCTCGGTTAATTAATAAAATGTTATTTTTATATGATACTAGCTACACACACAGACTAACTGATAACCTTTTTCCATGTAAACTCCTTCCTATGTACGTATCTCATCTTTATTTCTATGTATCTCTGGGTGTTCCTGATTAAGCTGGAAATATTTGAAATAAACTGATATATGATAATTTCTTTAAACTATTATAAAAACTTCTATAGCAATTTTTAATAGCTTGAACAGGCCTAATAATAGTGATGGTACCGATATTGAGATACTATGTATATTACTGTGTTAATATATATAATATGAAATGAATATTTCCCACTTACAAATACGTACCAGCGCCCAGCGGGCCTCCGGAGGATTGACGTCAAGTTGCCGCTGCTTGTCACTACTGATGTAATACTACAGCAGGATAATCATATAACTGTTGTTTCAAAATGTTTACACATAGAAATATTCAATTCTTCAAATTCTGTACATTAATTTCAACATAGTAAGTTTTCCCGTCTGAAAATACACCAGCGGCCCTTCGGAGGGCTGACGGAGGTAAATTTGCCGCCGGCGGCCGCCGTTCGCCGCTCTACAGCCTACGTAGGCCCGCCGGTGATGGTTAGCTGGGTCAATGGACTCAAAACCCAAAGTGTCTCCAGCTGGTAGCCTACAGGTGAAGGGATTGTAGACTCTATGCTGTGGGACTGGAAAGACTCTATGAGAAAGACTAACCAGAAACACTACTCAAAATATGATGAAAATGAACCTGGTTTGGGTGTATCGCATGAAGCAAAAACATCAGGGCTTACAAAAACACCAGAAGCGGATATGACAAGCAATGCATATCAGTCCAAAACAGGGAGTGATGTTGATGCTTCTGTCATAGATAGGACAGATGTTAATGCTTCTGTCATAGATAGGACAGATGTTGATGCTTCTGTCATAGATAGGACAGATGTTGATGCTTCTGCCATAGATAGGACAGATGTTGATGCTTCTGCCATAGATAGGACAGATGTTGATGCTTCTGCCATAGATAGGACAGATAAGAAGACAGATAAGGGTACAGAAAATCCTATTAATCACCAAAACAATGCTACTGACTTGGAAGTATCGCCAGAAATAAACACGCCAGTAGTTGAGACACAAAGTAGCGACGAAGAATTGTTCGTAGTAGAAATTGAAATTGAAGCCATTGTAGTAAATAGGGCAGACAATCCTATCCTTCATCACAATGATATCACAAATCCTGGCTTTGAAGCATCGCCTGAAAGGATAAAAGATGAAAAAATTGCGCCTGAAAGCAACGATTCATCAAGAGCAGAAACAGATGATGCTTTGGAAAATGATGACATACCCTTTAATGACCTTTGCACCACAGAGATGGGCTCGCTGGAAGACCTGGCGCTCCCTCATGATGAGAGAAAAGATTATGAAACAACTCATTATGGAGAAGAAAATGACACACCACTTCTCAAAACCAAAAAATCTGATGCAGTTGGTAAATATATAGAACCCAGAAGGAGAAATAGCAATACCAGTTCTTCATTGAAGGATTGGTTAAAAGACCTTCCAATCCATCCACCGGACACTGCTGATGTTACTGATGAGGAATATTTATTGAAGAGCAAAGAGCAGACACCCACAGATGATGTAATTGACAAGAAGAAGCGAAAGAAGAAGAAGAGGAAGTTTAGTGAGAGTTCAGCAGGTTACAGTAAGGTTACAGCCTGTAGTCTTCTTAATATAACAGCTGAAGAGGAACACATTGACCAAGAGGAAAGCACAAGAGACAAAGAACGTTATCTAAGGGGTGTCGCCTCTTTGAAGGACTGGATAAAAGACTTGCCACTCCATCAGGAAAGCAAAAACTCTGACATGGAAACAACATCAGCAAGGCACTCTCATTCTGGCCATTCTGAAACACCACATGGAGAAATTGACACACCGCTTCTCACAACAAAAAAATCTGATGCCGTCGGTAAATATATAAAACCCAGAAGGAGAAATAGCCATGTCAGCGCCTCTTTAACAGACTGGTTAAAAGACTTGCCACTCAAGGAAAGCAGACAGTCTGAAACCACATCAATGCCCAAAGACCAGCCTTCTGAAATGAAAACCAGGGAAGGGAAAAACTACCAAGACAAAGAATGTGATGAAAGCGCAAGAGAAAAGAGAAAGAGCAGAGAAAAGAAAGAGAAAAGAAGAGAGAAAGAAGAAGAGCAGAGCAGTAGAAGTGTGAGGCAAGAGGAGAGTGAGAGAGAAACAAGGAAGAAAAGGCATAGAAAGATAGACGAACCAGGCGTGAGGAATATGAGGAAGAGACAAGAGATGGTGTGAGTGAGGACTGTGGAGGCAAGCCAAGCAAGCAGGGAAGCAAGCAAGACCAAGCCACGCCATACCTCGTGGAAACAGCTTGGGATTCCGACGCAAACCTAACCGTGATGACCAAAAGACCCAGAGACACAGACTCCGACAGAACACGACACCACAGACCGGGCAAGAGACGCAGAACGGAAGGGGGAAACGGAACGGAAAGCAGCAGAAGCAGTAGACGGAACGGTGATTTAGACGTCACATCGGATTGCAGCTTTAGCGTCACGGTCTGCAACGAGGTGGAGTCACTGCAGAACATAAAAATAACATTGTCCGAGGGCAAAAGCAGAACCGCTGATAAAGGGATACAAGTGCAAGTGCAGTTCACCGGCCGACCTGACCTCCATTCTGCGACCCGGAATGAAGGTCACCTGTCCACGCCTGTCACGGGTCAAACGGGTCATGATTTACCTGACCCGAGGCGAGGTCGGGTGAGGTCAGATGGGGTCGCCTCAACGCCGCACAAGAACCCGTCAAGAAGTACCAAGAAACGAAAACTGTTCATGGAAGATTGATTCATGGAAGGAAGTTAGTGTTTTTTCGATTTAAATATTTTTTTTGTTTTTGTGTTGGACTTTTTCGATTTTTTTTTTTTTTTAACCTTGCGATTGTTTTTTTGTTTTTTAGGGGGAGCGATTTTTTTTTTTTTTTTTTTTTTTTTTTTTTATGCTGGAGCCTATAGCGCCTGTAGGCTTATGGAGCGTCGTGTTTATGAAGACTTATTAAATGTTATTTATTTGATAAAAAGAACATATGCATTATAAAGTGAACAGCCTCTTCCCTTTATAAGAAACATAACATAAGAAACATCATAAAATAAGGAAGCTACAAGAGGCCGCGGGACCTACACGTGATAGTTCCTGTTACTTAACACTACCTACAACCACCTTTCATCCCCATCCTTGAAATTATCCAGCCTCCTTTTAAAGCTCCCTAATGACTCCGCACTAACTACCTGTCTACTGAGTCCATTCCAATTATTTACCACCCTATTTGTGAACCAGTTTCTCCCTATTTCTTTTTTTAATCTACGCTTTTCCAGCTTGAATCCGTGACTTCTTTTAACATAAACATAAAAATGATAGCTAGACGGGTGATACAAATAATGTGCCTTTTTTATTGTGATATTCTAACAGATATAATGTTCCTAATGTTCCTAACAGCTCTAGGAAATGTGATGACTTCTGAAGGGTTAGGAATCAGGCATTAATTAACCCCTTGAGATCCAGAACATAATTTCCATTGTAATTTGACTACCATAAGACAATTTTTAGTGAATTTAAGCAATATTTTATAGCTATGACCTGTTTAGTATCCTTGTCCAATAACTAATTTGGTTTATTTAGTCACTTTTTTGTAATTTTATGGCTCGACAACAGACAATTTTTTTTCTGGACGCGAAGGGGTTAATTATTTTTGTATTAATAGCATGTGAATTACCATTGTTTGTTTGGGGAATAATGGAATTGAGTTTGAGAACCTTGAGAATTTTTAAGAAAGTATATTTTTTTATAATATATTTTTTTCTCATTACTCTTGGAAGTTACTGAAGGCAAAAAATATGCAGTCAATTCATAAATATGTCGAAATATTGTGTGAATCTTTTTTGTTATTGTTAATACATAGCTACATAAGAACTATTTTGTAATGTACTATATGTAACCTAAAGGATGAAGAAATGTTAATAAAATTGTTTATGTTTGTAAATAAGGCACTTTGTGTTTTACTTACATACGTCTACAGGAACTACCTCGTGTAGAAGAAATAGGGAACAACTGGTTCACAAATAGGGTGGTAAATGATTGGCATGGACTCAGTAGACAGGTAGTTAGTGCGGAGTCATTAGGGAGCTTTAACCCCTCGAGACCCAGAACGTAATTTCCATTGTAATTTAGTTACCATTAGACAAATTTTAGTGAATATAAGCAATATTTTATAGATATGACCTGTTTAGTATCCTTGTCGACTTGTCTTCTTATTTTAGGTCCTAGGAGGGTCATCTTGGTGTCATTGGACAGTTTGTTTCAAGACCTTTCCACTGATACCTCTTGCAATAGCATTTAACAATTTTGATATTTTTTGCCACATAGCTACTAATGGTGCTAGTTTTATTTTGCGCAAACCAGACTCCTCCACCTCACTGGCATTGCCACACCACGTGAAGTCTCCCGCGTGGAGAAAAACATCACCTTTAGGGATCTCAAACTGCAGGTGTGAGGTGAGGCAGTGCGTGTCACTCATGCAGACAAACCTGAGCTGTGGGAGAGAGGAAAGGATGTGAGCAGATAGAGGCCAGGCAAGATTCTATGAGTAACAAATGAGTATGGTGTGATGGTATGCTTTCTGGATGTGAGCAAATAGAGGCCAGGCAAGATTCTATGAGTAACAAATGAGTATGATGTGATGGTATGCCTTCTAGATGTGAGCAGATAGAGGCCAGGCAAGATTCTATGAGTAACAAATGAGCATGATGTGATGGTATGCCTTCTAGATGGGAGCAGATAGAGGCCAGGCAAGATTCTATGAGTAACAAATGAGTAGGGGAGAGCGGGGCAGGTTGCATCGAGGGTAAGTTGCATCATTGCCTCTAACTCGCATGTTATCACACGTACATCGTCTTAATACTACTACTACTACTACTACTACTACTACTATAAACTACTACTACTACAACTACAACAATAATAATAATAAAAAAAGTTAATGCGAGTTAGAGGCAATGATGCAACCTACCCTCGATGCAACCTGCCCCGTTCTCCCCTATGATGTGATTTCTAATGTTTTCTAAGTTTCTATATCATACAACATACTGTACACATAATTATTTCTAACCATGACGTCTATGCAATTTTGTACCACTATCATGCAATAAAACTATAATTGTATTGCTATAGTCTATTTTATTTATTATGGTAAAAATGCAGTAAGGAAGCCACGCCCCCTGCCTGCCCTTATATTCTACGGGGCAGCTAATTGGTGTATTCCTCGTATCATCACTACCAATCACAGTATCTTCACTACTTAACAGCGGCGTGACCACTGGACAGAGCAATCTTCACTACAGAGGGTGACAAAATCAGAAATCCCTCTGTAGTGAAAATTGTTCTATCCAGTGGTCACGCCGCTGTTAAGTAGTGAAGATATTGTGATTGGTAGTGATGATACGAGGAATGCACCAATCAGCTGCCTCGTAGAATAGAAGGGGAGGCAGGGGGCGTGGCTTCCTTACTGCATTTTGACCATAATAAAAAAATAGACTAGTGTTGCTGAATTTGCAGGTTGAACTGATAGGAAATGACATATATATTACATGGAAGTATATTTTTTATGTGAAAATAATACTAAGGCGCCACATCGTATCCCATAAAAAAAAATTAGACCCTTGATACTTTTGTTAATTACTGATTAGAGTAAATTTCTGGTCCATGAGTAATTTTTGGTATATTCTGTAATTTCTTTTAATGCATTTTTGTGGACAATAAAATATCTATCTATCTATCTATTAAATCAAGCAAATAAAAGTAGGTACATATTTGAGATAATGTATGAGTAACAGTCCTCATTTTTTCCTACAAATTGCAACCTTTCCAATGAGAGTAATTTACCATATTGTCTTCAGGCGGCGTCTCCGGTGTCTTCACATTGAGCTTTATGATCTTGTGGTGGCGCCTCAGCTCCTCCCAGACCTCTGTGGGGTTGCGGGTGTTGCGGTGGATGGGAACACCAGACATCTGAGGGAAGTATTAAGAACATAAGAAAATAAGGAAGCTACAAGAGGCCGCGAGACCTACACGTGGTAGTTCCTGTTACTTAACCCCTTCACGTCCAGATCTTTCCTTTGCTATATAAAATTGTATGTTGTAGAGCCATAAAATTACGAAGTCACTTAATATACCAAATTAGTTAGTGGACATGGATACTAAACAGGTTGCATGTATAAAATGTTGCTTATATTTACTAAAAATCGTCTAAAGGTACCCAAATTACAATGGAAATTACGTTCTGGGCCTCAAGGGGATAATACTACCTACATCCACCTTTCTTCCCCATCCATGAATTCCCCTCATTATAACTACATAGTCTTGATTCATGTTGTGAGAGGAATACATACAAGAGGACGAGAGAGGAATATATAGACGTAAGCCCGTGAGCCTGTGAAAAGAATGCCAAAAGTATAACAGAAGTGAAGAGATACGTACCCTTCACTTTTACGTTTCAAGAGAGGCTCCCTTCATTTTTGCCTTCATAATATAGTTGACTGCAAATAGCGGGATGCCCTAAACCGAAAAATGGTATTATTCCAGATGAACACCGAACACACTTTGGTGGACGTATTTTTTTTTTCTGGTGAGTTTTTATGTATTTTGAATTAATCTGTTAACCGTTTCTGTCGCAATTGTTTTTTGTTTTTGTTTTTTGTAAAGGTTAGGTGGTTCTTTCAGTTAGGTAAAGGTTAAGTTAGGTATAGGTTAGGTTAGGTTAGGTTAGGTTAGTTTAGGTTACGTTAGGTTAGGTTAGGTATAGGTTCGGTTAGGTTTAAAAAAAAAAAAAAAAATAATAATAAATAATAAAAATTGCGACAGAAACGGTTAGCAGATTAATTAAAAACACATAAAAACTCACCAGAAAAAAATAGTTTCGTTCACCAACGGAAGTTCGGTGTTCATCTGGAAATTTACCCGAAAAGTTACCAAGGGATATGTAATCAGTCTTGCCCGCATAAATGAAGCCCTGCTGCTGCCTGGCGTGTAAGCGTGTCTTGCTCCTCCGTCAGGCAGTTCCTCGTGGCCACAGATAGCTTATCGACCCCCTAACACTCTATTTCAGTCATCAAACCCCCAACATCGTCTTAAAACCCTCTATTTCAGTCATTAAACCCCAACACGGTCTTAAAACCCTACCCTAGATAACACTATAGTCGCCAGTCACTTGCCACTGCACTAATGTCGCCAGGCACAATATATTACGAATTTTAGCATCACTACGACTTTTATGTGCCACTGAAGACATGTAGTGTGATGTACATAATATAAACTACTGTGCATACCTCTTCAGTGGCACATAAAAGGGTTAATATGGAGGAGAGTTTCACGTTCGTTTTCAGAGACACCAACTACTTTTTTTTTTGGTTTGCGCAAAATAAAACTAGCACCTATTGTAGGCCAAGAAAAAGTAGTTGGTGTCTCTGAAAACGAACGTGAAACTCTCCTCCATAATTACCCATAAAAGTCTGTAGTGATGCTAAATTTTTTAATATATTGTGCCTGGCGACATTAGTGCAGTGGCGAGTGACTGGATGACATCGCGTACCTATGTATGTCAGCCTCTCCGTCAGGCAGTTCCTCATAGACAACGTAAATCTATCTTCCCTGAACACTCCATTTCAGTTATTTGAGGTCTAACAATCTGATATTATTCCCACGGGGTTACAGGGAGAGGCTATACTTACTCTTGAGGTCCCTGAGCAGCAGTTCCAGTCTCCAAAACACCACATCTGACGTAAGCTTGTAAACAAACTTGAGGGCTGGATTAGATAGTACGCCATCAGTGGAAAGTTGAAGCCTCGTGAAGCCATTTTACTCCTCCAACTGTACTACGGTCGCGCATTGTTTTATAGGGCCGCTACTTTTTTCTTTATCTAATATACTATGGAGTAGCCGTGTGTCTGTGTGTGTGTGTGTGTCTGTCTGTCTGTCTGTCTGTTTTGGGTAGTCGAAACTGTAAATTCAATTTTGATGAGTAGGCTCAAAAAATCGCAAATAAATCGTAGGTGGTAAGCGGCTTGGTCCCATGTCGATTGAATAATTTTGAAGGGGGGTTTTGGGCTAAAAACACTTAGGAGTATTAGATTACAGGAAAAACTCTGCGGTAACGTCTTGCCGCATTCCACAAACTCAGTAGACTCATGGACGTTTGTGTGCGTGTGTGTGTTGGAATCACACGGAACACAAAAGGTTGGACTCACACGGAACGTGGTCTACCCCGAGGCACTTTGACCAGTGACGAACGACAGCAACAACAAACACGATTGGAGTTTGCAATCACATGTTGTCTACCTAATATATAGGCTACTACTACTACAAACATCAATACGTGGGTCCGAATGGCCCACAAGCACTTGTTATGTATTAGTTTTATTTTTACCCATGTTATTCTTAATGTGAATATTACTTTGTGTTGTTTTTAATTAATGTTAGTTTTTTAAACGTGTTTTTTCCATATTTTCCCCTATTTTTGCCATAAAGTCTGTAGTAATGCTAAAATTCCTTATATATGGCTCCTGGCGACATTAGTGCAGTGGCGATTAGTGTTGTTGACGATAGCTATTATCTTATCTTATATAATATCTACTTGTTTTTACCTACTACTGTTACTTTTGTACTCTCACACAAGTAAGAACATAAGAACATACGAAAATAAGGAAGCTACAAGAGGCCGTGAGACCTACACGAGGTAGTTCCTGTTAGTTAACACTACCTACATCCACCTTTCATCCCCATCCATGAATTTATCCAGACTCCTTTTAACACCTTCACGCCCAGATCTTTCCTTTGCTATAAAAATTTGTATGTTGTCAAGCCATAAAATGATAAAAAGTAACTGAATATACCAAATTAGTTAGTCGACAAGGATACTAAACAGGTCATATCTATAAAATATTGCTTATATTCACTAAAATTTGTCTAATAGTAACTAAATTACAATGGAAATTACGTTCTGGGTCTCGAGGGGTTAAAGCTCCCTAATGACTCCGCACTAACTACCTGTCTACTGAGTCCATGCCAATCATTTACCACCCTATTTGTGAACCAGTTGTTCCCTATTTCTTCTACACGAGGTAGTTCCTGTAGACGTATGTAAGTAAAACACAAAGTGCCTTATTTACAAACATAAACAATTTTATTAACATTTCTTCATCCTTTAGGTTACATATAGTACATTACAAAATAGTTCTTATGTAGCTATGTATTAACAATAACAAAAAAGATTCACACAATATTTCGACATATTTATGAATTGACTGCATATTTTTTGCCTTCAGTAACTTCCAAGAGTAATGAGAAAAAAATATATTATAAAAAAATATACTTTCTTAAAAATTCTCAAGGTTCTCAAACTCAATTCCATTATTCCCCAAACAAACAATGGTAATTCACATGCTATTAATACAAAAATAATTAACCCCTTCGCGTCCAGAAAAAAATTTGTCTGTTGTCGAGCCATAAAATTACAAAAAGTGACTAAATAAACCAAATTAGTTAGTGGACAAGGATACTAAACAGGTCATAGCTATAAAATATTGCTTAAATTCACTAAAAATTGTCTTATGGTAGTCAAATTACAATGGAAATTATGTTCTGGATCTCAAGGGGTTAATTAATGCCTGATTCCTAACCCTTCAGAAGTCATCACATTTCCTAGAGCTGTTAGGAACATTAGGAACATTATATCTGTTAGAATATCACAATAAAAAAGGCACATTATTTGTATCACCCGTCTAGCTATCATTTTTATGTTTATGTTAAAAGAAGTCACGGATTCAAGCTGGAAAAGCGTAGATTAAAAAAAGAAATAGGGAGAAACTGGTTCACAAATAGGGTGGTAAATAATTGGAATGGACTCAGTAGACAGGTAGTTAGTGCGGAGTCATTAGGGAGCTTTAAAAGGAGGCTGGATAATTTCAAGGATGGGGATGAAAGGTGGTTGTAGGTAGTGTTAAGTAACAGGAACTATCACGTGTAGGTCCCGCGGCCTCTTGTAGCTTCCTTATTTTATGATGTTTCTTATGTTATGTTTCTTATAAAGGGAAGAGGCTGTTCACTTTATAATGCATATGTTCTTTTTATCAAATAAATAACATTTAATAAGTCTTCATAAACACGACGCTCCATAAGCCTACAGGCGCTATAGGCTCCAGCAAAAAAAAATCGCTCCCCCTAAAAAACAAAAAAACAATCGCAAGGTTAAAAAAAAAAAAAAATCGAAAAAGTCCAACACAAAAACAAAAAAAATATTTAAATCGAAAAAACACTAACTTCCTTCCATGAATCAATCTTCCATGAACAGTTTTCGTTTCTTGGTACTTCTTGACGGGTTCTTGTGCGGCGTTGAGGCGACCCCATCTGACCTCACCCGACCTCGCCTCGGGTCAGGTAAATCATGACCCGTTTGACCCGTGACAGGCGTGGACAGGTGACCTTCATTCCGGGTCGCAGAATGGAGGTCAGGTCGGCCGGTGAACTGCACTTGCACTTGTATCCCTTTATCAGCGGTTCTGCTTTTGCCCTCGGACAATGTTATTTTTATGTTCTGCAGTGACTCCACCTCGTTGCAGACCGTGACGCTAAAGCTGCAATCCGATGTGACGTCTAAATCACCGTTCCGTCTACTGCTTCTGCTGCTTTCCGTTCCGTTTCCCCCTTCCGTTCTGCGTCTCTTGCCCGGTCTGTGGTGTCGTGTTCTGTCGGAGTCTGTGTCTCTGGGTCTTTTGGTCATCACGGTTAGGTTTGCGTCGGAATCCCAAGCTGTTTCCACGAGGTATGGCGTGGCTTGGTCTTGCTTGCTTCCCTGCTTGCTTGGCTTGCCTCCACAGTCCTCACTCACACCATCTCTTGTCTCTTCCTCATATTCCTCACGCCTGGTTCGTCTATTCTTTCTATGCCTTTTCTTCCTTGTTTCTCTCTCACTCTCCTCTTGCCTCACACTTCTACTGCTCTGCTCTTCTTCTTTCTCTCTTCTTTTCTCTTTCTTTTCTCTGCTCTTTCTCTTTTCTCTTGCGCTTTCATCACATTCTTTGTCTTGGTAGTTTTTCCCTTCCCTGGTTTTCATTTCAGAAGGCTGGTCTTTGGGCATTGATGTGGTTTCAGACTGTCTGCTTTCCTTGAGTGGCAAGTCTTTTAACCAGTCTGTTAAAGAGGCGCTGACATGGCTATTTCTCCTTCTGGGTTTTATATATTTACCGACGGCATCAGATTTTTTTGTTGTGAGAAGCGGTGTGTCAATTTCTCCATGTGGTGTTTCAGAATGGCCAGAATGAGAGTGCCTTGCTGATGTTGTTTCCATGTCGGAGTTTTTGCTTTCCTGATGGAGTGGCAAGTCTTTTATCCAGTCCTTCAAAGAGGCGACACCCCTTAGATAACGTTCTTTGTCTCTTGTGCTTTCCTCTTGGTCAATGTGTTCCTCTTCAGCTGTTATATTAAGAAGACTACAGGCTGTAACCTTACTGTAACCTGCTGAACTCTCGCTAAACTTCCTCTTCTTCTTCTTTCGCTTCTTCTTGTCAATTACATCATCTGTGGGTGTCTGCTCTTTGCTCTTCAATAAATATTCCTCATCAGTAACATCAGCAGTGTCCGGTGGATGGATTGGAAGGTCTTTTAACCAATCCTTCAATGAAGAACTGGCATTGCTATTTCTCCTTCTGGGTTCTATATATTTACCAACTGCATCAGATTTTTTGGTTTTGAGAAGTGGTGTGTCATTTTCTTCTCCATAATGAGTTGTTTCATAATCTTTTCTCTCATCATGAGGGAGCGCCAGGTCTTCCAGCGAGCCCATCTCTGTGGTGCAAAGGTCATTAAAGGGTATGTCATCATTTTCCAAAGCATCATCTGTTTCTGCTCTTGATGAATCGTTGCTTTCAGGCGCAATTTTTTCATCTTTTATCCTTTCAGGCGATGCTTCAAAGCCAGGATTTGTGATATCATTGTGATGAAGGATAGGATTGTCTGCCCTATTTACTACAATGGCTTCAATTTCAATTTCTACTACGAACAATTCTTCGTCGCTACTTTGTGTCTCAACTACTGGCGTGTTTATTTCTGGCGATACTTCCAAGTCAGTAGCATTGTTTTGGTGATTAATAGGATTTTCTGTACCCTTATCTGTCTTCTTATCTGTCCTATCTATGGCAGAAGCATCAACATTTGTCCTATCTATGGCAGAAGCATCAACATCTGTCCTATCTATGGCAGAAGCATTAACATCTGTCCTATCTATGGCAGAAGCATCAACATCTGTCCTATCTATGACAGAAGCATCAACATCTGTCCTATCTATGACAGAAGCATCAACATCTGTCCTATCTATGACAGAAGCATTAACATCTGTCCTATCTATGGCAGAAGCATTAACATCTGTCCTATCTATGGCAGAAGCATTAACATCTGTCCTATCTATGGCAGAAGCATTAACATCTGTCCTATCTATGACAGAAGCATCAACATCACTCCCTGTTTTGGACTGATATGCATTGCTTGTCATATCCGCTTCTGATGTTTTTGTAAGCCCTGATGTTTTTGCTTCATGCGATACACCCAAACCAGGTTCATTTTCATCATATTTTGAGTAGTGTTTATGGTTAGTCTTTCTCATAGAGTCTTTCCAGTCCCACAGCATAGAGTCTACAATCCCTTCACCTGTACCAGCTGGAGACACTTTGGGTTTTGAGTCCATTGATTTCTTCTTTCTCTTCCTTGATTTCTTTGTTTTCCTCACCGATGCATCAAACATATCTTGTGTTTCATGTGTTTCGTGAGTCTCACTTTTGCTGTCTGCCTCCAAAAGGGAGTTCCTGCGCTCACCATGGAGGGGCAGGTCTTCATACCACTGCGGAGGATAGCAGGGAACTCTCTCATGTTTTTTGGTGCCACTCGTATCTCCCGGGGTGGCAGTAATAGAAGCACCAGTGGGTATTCCTCGCTTTGTTTTCCTGGTGGTGTTGGGAGTGCTGGCGTCAGAATGGGCGACGATATCCTGCATGGAAGGTGTCGGTAGATCCTTGGACCCGAAAAACCAGGGCTGGGGATGTCTGCTCNTAACTCTCATTTTTGGGGTACTAAATAGAATCTTGCCGGCCTATCTGCTCCATCTAGAAGGCATCCCATACATCATACTCATTGTTTACTATGATCGGCTGCCTCTATCTGCTCCATCTAGAAGGCATACCATCACATCATACCTTTTGTTCCATGATTTCCCGGCTTATCGCTCCATCTAGAAGGTACCATCACACCATTCATTTGTACTCATAGAATTTGCTGCACCCTCTATCTCTCCATCTTGAAGGCATCCCATCACACTACTCATTGTTACTATAGAATCTTGCCTGCCCTCATTTTGCTCACATCAGAAAGCATACCATCACCATACTCATTTGTACTCATAGAATCTTGCCTGGCCTCTATCTGCTCACATCCTTTCCTCTCCCACAGCTCCGGGTTTTGTCTGCATGAGTGACACGCACTGCCTCCCCTCACACCTGCAGTTTGAAAATCCCTAAAGGTTGTGTTTTCTCCACGCGGGAGACTTCACGCGGTGTGGCAATGCCAGTGAGGTGGAGGAGTTGGTTTGCGCAAATAAAACTAGCACCATTAGTAGCTATGTGGCAAAAAATACCCAAAGTTGTTAAATGCTATTGCAAGAGGTATCAGGGGGAAGGTCTTGAAACAAAACTGTCCAATGACCCCAAGATAAACCTCCTAGGACCTAAAATAAGAAAGTACATCAAATAGAAGTTCGCCTTGTGGGCATATTTTGTCTTATAAAAGCAATAGGATGATTGGGACGATAAAAATTTGGCATAATGAACACTCAGCCAAGAACACTCAGGTTAGGTTAGGTTTCATTAAAAACATATAGGTTAGGTTAGGTTTCATTTTTTTTTTACTTTTTTTTTTTTTTTCGTTTTTTTTTTTTTTGGTTTGCGCAAATAAAATTTAGCCCCATTAGAACAAGCACCTTTTGTAGGCCAAGAAAAAGTAGTTGGTGTCTCTGAAAACGAACGTGAAACTCTCCTCCATAATTTAAACCCATAAAAGTCGTAGTGATGCTAAAATTTTTAATATATTGTGCCTGGCGACATTAGTGCAGTGGCGAGTGACTGGATGACATCGCATACCTATGTATGTCAGCCTCTCGTCAGGCAGTTCCTCATGGACAACGTAAATCTATCTTCCCTAAAACACTCCATTTCAGTTATTGAGGTCTAACAATCTGATATATTCCCACGGGGTACAGGGAGAGGCTTATATTTACTCTTGAGGTCCCTGAGCAGCAGTTCCAGTCTCCAAAACACAACATCTGACGTAAGTTTGTAAACAAACTTGAGGGCTGGATTAGATAGTACGCCATCAGTGGAAAGTTGAAGCCTCGTGAAGCCATTTTACTCCTCCAACTGTATACTACGGTCGCCTTTCGTTTTATAGGGCCGCTACTTTTTTCTTTATCTAATATACTATGGAGTAGCCGTGTGTCTGTGTGTGCGTGTGTGTGTGTCTGTCTGTCTGTCTGTCTGTTTTGGGTAGTCGAAACTGTAAATTCAATTTTGATGAGTAGGCTCAAAAAATCGCAAATAAATCGTAGGTGGTAAGCGGCTTGGTCCCATGTCGATTGAATCATTTTGAAGGGGGGTTTTGGGCTAAAAACACTTAGGAGTATTAGATTACAGGAAAAACTCTGCGGTAACGTCTTGCCGCATTCCACAAACTCAGTAGACTCATGGACGTTTTGTGTGCGTGTGTGTTTTGGGAAAATCACACGGAAACAAAAGGTTTGGGACTCACACGGAACGTGGTCTACCCGAGGCACTTTGACCAGTGACGAACGACAGCAAAAACAAAACACGTTTGGATTTTGCAATCACATGTTGTCTACCTAATATATACTACTACTACAAAACATAAATACGTGGGTCCGAATGGCCCACAAGCACTTGTTATGCATTAGTTTTATTTTTACCCATGTTATTCTTAATGTGAATATTACTTTGTGTTGTTTTTAATTAATGTTAGTTTTTTAAACGTGTTTTTTCCATATTTTCCCCTATTTTTGCCATACAAGTCTGTAGTAATGCTAAAATTCCTTATATATGGCTCCTGGCGACATTAGTGCAGTGGCGATTAGTGTTGTTGACGATAGCTATTATCTTATCTTATATAAATTTACTTGTTTTTACCTACTACTGTTACTTTTGTACTCTCACACAAGTAAGAACATAAGAACATACGAAAAAAAGGAAGCTACAAGAGGCCGTGAGACCTCCCACGAGGTAGTTCCTGTTAGTTAACACTACCTACATCCACCTTTCATCCCATCCATGAATTTATCCAGACTCCTTTAACACCTTCACGCCCAGATCTTTCCTTTGCTATAAAAATGTGTATGTTGGGTCAAGCCTAAAATGATAAAAAGTAACTGAATATACCAAATTAGTTGGGCGACAAGGATACTAAAACAGGTCATATCTATAAAATATTGCTTATATTTACTAAAATTTGTCTAATAGTAACTAAATTACAATGGAAATTACGTTCTGGGTCTCAAGGGGTTAAAGCCCCTAATGACTTCCGCACTAATACCTGTCTACTGAGTCCATGCCAATTTTTACACCCTATTTGTGAACCAGTTTTTTCCTATTTTTCTACACGAGGTAGTTCCTGTAGACGTATGTAAGTAAAACACAAAGTGCCTTATTTACAAACATAAACAATTTTTTTAACATTTCTTCATCCTTTAGGTTACATATAGTACATTACAAAATATTTCTTATGTAGCTATGTATTAACAATAACAAAAAAGATTCACACAATATTTCAAAATTTTATTTATGAATTGGACTGCAAAATTTTTTGCCTTCAGTAACTTACAAGAGTAATGAGAAAAAAAATATATTATAAAAAATTTTACTTTCTTAAAAATTCTCAAGGTTCTAAAAACTCAATTCCTTTTATTCCCCAAACAAACAATGGTAATTCAAATGCTATTAATACAAAAATAATTAACCCCTTCGCGTCCAGAAAAAAATTTGTCTGTTGTCGAGCCTAAAATTACAAAAAGTGACTAAATAAACCAAATTAGTTAGTGGACAAGGATATTTAAACAGGTCATAGCTATAAAATATTGTTTAAAAATTCACTAAAAATTGTCTTATGGTAGTCAAATACAATGGAAATTATGTTCTGGATCTCAAGGGGTTAATTAATGCCTGATTCCTAACCCTTCAGAAGTCATCACTTTTCCCTAGAGCTGTTAGGAACATTAGGAACATTATATCTGTTAGAATATCACAATAAAAAAGGGCACATTATTTGTACCACCCGTTAGCTATCATTTTTATGTTTATGTTAAAAGAAGTCACGGATTCAAGCTGGAAAAGCTTTAGTTTAAAAAAAGAAATGGGGAGAAACTGGTTCACAAATAGGGTGGTAAATAATGGAATGGACTCAGTAGACAGGTAGTTAGTGCGGAGTCATAGGGAGCTTTAAAAGGAGGCGGATAATTTCAAGGATGGGATGAAAGGGGGTTTGTAGGTAGTGTTAAGTAACAGGAACTATCACGTGTAGGTCCCGCGGCCTCTTGTAGCTTCCTTATTTTATGATGTTTCTTATGTTAGGTTTCTTATAAAGGGAAGAGGCTGTTCATTTATAATGCATATGTTCTTTTATCAAAACAAATAACATTTTAAAAAAGTCTTCATAAAACGAGCTCCATAAGCCTACAGGCGCTATAGGCTCCAGCATAAAAAAAAAAAAAAAAAATTATATAAAAAAAAAAAAAAAAAAAAATCGCTCCCCTAAAAAACAAAAAAACAATCTCAAGGTAAAAAAAAAAAAAATCGAAACGTCCAACACAAAAAAAAAAAAAAATATTTAAATCGAAAAAAACACTAAATTTCCCTTCTATGAATCAATCTTCCATGAACAGTTTTCGTTTCTTGGTACTTCTTGACGGGTTCTTGTGCGGCGTTGAGGCGCCCCCATCTAAACCTCACCCGACCTCGCCTCGGGTCAGGTAAATCATGACCCGTTTGACCCGGGGACAGGCGTGGAACAGGTGACCTTCTTTCCGGGTCGCAGAATGGGGGGCAGGGGGCCCGGGGTGAACTGCACTTGCACTTGTATCCCTTTAAATCAGCGGTTCTGCTTTTGCCCTGGGGACAATGTTATTTTTATGTTCTGCAGTGACTCCACCTCGTTGCAGACCGTGACGCTAAAGCTGCAATCCGATGGGGACGTCTAAATCACCGTTCCGTTACTGTTCTGCTGCTTTCCGTTCCGTTTCCCACTTCCGTTCTGCGTCTCTTGCCCGGTCTGTGGTGTCGTGTTCTGTCGGAGTCTGTGTCTCTGGGTCTTTTGGCATCACGGTTAGGTTTGGGGCGGAATCCCAAGCTGTTTCACGAGGTATGGCGTGGCTTGGTCTTGCTTGCTTCCCTGCTTGTTGGTTTGGGCCTCCACATTTCCTCACTCACACCATCTCTTGTCTTTTCCCTCATATTCCTCACGCCTGGTTCGTCTATTTTCTATGCCTTTCTTCCTTTTTTCCTCTCACTCTCCTCTTGCCTCACACTTCTATGCTCTGCTTTTTCTTCTTTCTCTCTTCTTTTCTCTTTTTTTCTCTGCTCTTTCTCTTTCTCTTGCGCTTTCATCACTTTCTTTGTCTTGGTATTTTTTCCCTTCCTGGTTTTCATTTCAGAAGGTGGGTCTTTGGCATTGATGTGGTTTCAGAATGTCGCTTTCCTTGAGTGGCAAGTTTTTTAACCAGTCTTTTAAAAGAGGCGCTGACATGGCTATTTTCCTTCGGGTTTTATATTTTTTACCGACGGCATCAGGTTTTTTGTTGTGAGAAGCGGTGTGTCAATTTCTCCTTTTGTGGTGTTTCAGGAATGGCCACAGAATGAGAGTGCCTTGTGATGTGTTTCCTGTCGGAGTTTTTGCTTCCTGATGGAGTGGCAAGTCTTTTATCCAGTCCTTAAAAGAGGCGACACCCCTTAGATAACGTTCTTTGTCTCTGTACTTCCTCTTGGTCAATGTGTTCCTCTTCAGCTGTTATATTAAGAAGACTAAGGCTGTAACCTTACTGTAACCGCTGAACTCTCGCTAAACTTCCTCTTCTTCTTGTCACATTACATCATCTGTGGGTGTCTGCTCTTTGCTCTTCAATAAATATTCCTCATCAGTAACATCAGCAGTGTTTCCGATGGGGGATTGGAAGGTCTTTTAACCAATCCTTCAATGAAGAATGGCATTGCTATTTCTCCTTTCTGGGTTCTATATATTTACCCAACTGCATCAGATTTTTGGTTTTGAGAAGTGCGTGTGTCATTTTCTTCTCCATAATGAGTTGTTTCATAATCTTTTCTTTTCATCATGAGGGAGCGCCAGGTCTTCCAGCGAGCCCATCTCTGTGGGGGCAAAAGGGCATTAAAGGGTATGTCATCATTTTCCAAAAACATCATCTGTTTCTGCTCTTGATGAATCGTTTCTTTCAGGCGCAATTTTTTCATTTTTTTATCCTTCAGCGATGCTTTAAAGCCAGGATTTGTGATATCATTGTGGTGAAGGATAGGATTGTCTGCCCTATTTACTACAATGGCTTCCATTCAATTTTATATGAACAATTCTTCGCTCGCTACTTTGGTCTCAACTACTGGCGTGTTTAATTTTGGCGATACTTCCAAGTCAGTAGCTGTTTTGGTGATTAATAGGATTTTCTGTACCCTTATCTGTCTTTTATCTGTCCTATCTATGGCAGAAGCATCAACATCTGTCCTATCTATGGGAGAAGCATCAACATCTGTCCTATCTAAAGGCAGAAGCATCAACATTGTCCTATCTATGGCAGAAAACATCAAAAATTGTCCTATCTATGGCAGAAGCAAACAACATCTGTCCTATCTATGACAGAAGCATTAACATCTGTCCTATCTATGACAGAAGCATCAACATCACTCCCTGTTTTGGACTGATATGCATTGCTTGTCATATCCGCTTCTGATGTTTTTGTAAGCCCTGATGTTTTTGCTTCATGCGATACACCCAAACCAGGTTCATTTTCATCATATTTTGAGTAGTGTTTCTGGTTAGTCTTTCTCATAGAGTCTTTCCAGTCCCACAGCATAGAGTCTACAATCCTTTACCGTACCAGCTGGAGACACTTGGGTTTGGGGTCCATGATTTTTTCTTTCTCTTCCTTGTTTCTTTTTTTTCCTCACCGATGCATCAAACATATCTTGTGTTTCATGTGTTTCGTGAGTCTCACTTTTGCTGTCTGCCTCCAAAAGGGAGTTCCTGCGCTCACCATGGAGGGGGAGGTTTATACCACGCGGAGGATAGCAGGGAACTCTCTCATGTTTTTTGGTGCCACTCGTATCTCCCGGGGTGGCGGTAATAGAAGCACCAGTGGGTATTCCTCGCTTTGTTTTCCTGGTGGTGTTGGGAGTGCTGGCGTCAGAATGGGCGACGATATCCTGCATGGAAGGTGTCGGTAGATCCTTGAGACCCGACACAAACCAGGGCGTGTGGGGATGTCGGCTCCTGGTATGTGTGGGTTTTTGTTTTTGTTGTTGTTGTTGTGTTGTTGTTGTTGTGTGTTGTTGTTTGTTGCTGGGTGCTGCTGTTGGTTTTTGTTGTTGTTGTTCCGTGGCCGGCCGCCTTCCCTTCAACAGGGTATAAGAAGTTCTCCTCTCAATAAATTGTTGTGTTCTTTGGCCTGGGGGTGTTCTCTCTGTCTTGTTGCTTCTGGACTGACATTTCCTCCCCATGGGTAGCTTCTTGGGGTGGTGAGATCTGTTCCGGATGTTGTGATTCGTGAGACAAAGATCAAATTTCGGAACCTGATGTCTTTTCCTCAAAATTTTCAGCGCTTTCCAACTCAACTTTGGTGGACTTTTTTTGTTTTGATTTACCAGACTTCTTTTGAGACTGCATTCCATTTTCAGAAACCCTCTTTCCTCTAAAGTTTCAGAAATTTTTTATCTCATCTTGGCAGTCTTTTTCTTTTTGATTTACCCAACTTCTTTTTTGAAATCTGCATTCCATCTTCAGACGCATCAAAGATTCTTTGCATGGTGTTGTTTTGTCCCCAAGTAAAATCTTCATCTTCTTTTAGCACGAGTCAGAGGTCTGTGCAACACCCCCATCGTCCACCTCCCTGGCGCCTCACAGGGCACCCGAGTCCTGCCCGGAGGCCCACACTCCCTGCCCCGCATCAGGATCTCATAGCTTCACTTCACCTCCAGACTCTGCCAGCGGAGGAGAATGCAAGCCAGATTTTTCTGCTAAAAACAGGATTCATAGGCGTATTTCACTAGAAGGTGATTGATACCTTTACATCATTTGGGTTCAGTCGTATTTTTCCTCCTGTGTTGCAGCAGATGAAGTTAATTCCTTGGTATGTGAGGGGCTTGCAACCCTTTCTTGGGGCTCTGAGGCAGAAAGTGAAGACCTTTTTTTAGCTTTTTGGGGTGGTGAGATCTGTTCCGGATGTTGTGATTCGTGAGACAAAGATCGAATTTCGGAACCTGGTGTCTTTTCCTCAAAATTTTCAGCGCTTTCCAACTCAACTTTGGTGGTCTTTTTCTTTTTTGATTTCCCCGACTTCTTTTTTTGAGTCCGCATTCCATCTTCAGAAACCGTCTTTTCCTCTAAATTTTCAGCGTTTTGTATCTCAACTTTGGTCTTTTTTTGCTTTAATTTCCCCGACTTCTTTTTTTGAGTCCGCATTCCATCTTCAGAGGCCGACTTCTTTTTTTGAGTCCGCATTCCATCTTCAGAGGCCGACTTCTTTTTTTGAGTCCGCATTCCATCTTCAGACGCCAACTTCTCAAAATGTTCAGTGTTTTGCATCTCAACTTTCCTTGGACTCTCATACGGTGAAGACTCCTTTAAAAATCAGGGAAATTTTAGCTAGTTCATGACCTTCTTTGGTGTCACTGATGTCTTGATCTGTCAGTCTAGTAAGCAGAGTACAATCAATGTCTTCTAAATCCCCGACACTCACGTCACACAGACTAATCTCATGGATGTTGACATGGGCTGTATTCTCACTCCCAGACTGTAAATGTTCACTCAAAAGTGGCAGTAATAACTCTTCTGATTCTTTATCTTGCGTCAAAAAGAATCCACACTGACCTGGCTGGGGGTCAAGGGAGGTCATCGGCCATTCCCCTTCTCTCTGACCTGCTGTGAGGACAACATCGGAGTCTTGAGTGAGGTCACCGTCACTATCCCAATCCGACCCGTTTACGCAAAGGCTGACCCCACCGCTTCCCTCCTGTTTCATCGCTGTGTTGTTTTGGGTAGTTGGTGGTGGGTGAGGCTGGTTGGGGGGGTGGGTGAGGCGGTTGGAGGGTGGGTGAGGGTGGTTTGGGGGGTGGGGAGGCTGGTTGGAGGGTGGGTGAGGCTGGTTGGTGGGTGGGTGAGGCTGGTTGGTGGGTGGGTGAGGTAGGTTGGTGGGTGGGTGAGGTGGTTTGGGTGGGTTGGGTTGGGGGGGGGGGTGGGTTGGTGGGGGGTGAGGCTGGTTGGAGGGTGGTGAGGCTGGTTGGTGGGTGGGTGGGGGTGGTTGGTGGGTGGGTGAAGCAGGTTGGTGGGTGGGTGAGGGCTGGTGGGTGAGGCTGGTGGGTGGGTGGGTGAGGCTGGTGGGTGGGTGGGTGAGGTTTGGTGGGTGGGTCGGTGAGGGAGGGTGGGTGGGTGGGTGAGGCTGGTTTGGGGGGTGGGTGAGGGAGGTTGGTGGGTGGGTGAGGCTGGTGGGTGGGTGGGTTTAGGGGTGGTGGTGGGTGGGTGAGGTGGTTGGTGGTGGGTGAGGGAGGTGGGTGGGGGGGTGAGGCTGGCTGGTGGGTGAGTGAGGCTGGTTTGGGGGGTGGGTGAGGCTGGTGGGTGGGTGGGTGAGGCTGGTGGGTGGGTGGTTGAAGCTGGTGGGTGGGGGTTGAGGTGGTGGATGGGTGGGTGAGGCTGGTGGGTGGGTGGGTGAGGCTGGTGGTTGGGTGAGTGAGGCTGGTGGGTGAGGCTGGTGGGTGGGTGGGTGAGGCTGGTTGGTGGGTGGGTGAGGCTGGTGGGTGGGTGGGTGAGGCTGGTTGGTGGGTGGGTGAGGCTGGTTGGTGGGTGGGTGAGGCTGGTGGGTGGGTGGGTGAGGCTGGTGGGTGGGTGGGTGAGGCTGGTTGGTGGGTGGGTGAGGTAGGTGGGTGGGTGGGTGAGGCTGGTTGGTGGGTGGGTGAGGCTGGTTGGTGGGTGGGTGAGGCTGGTGGGGGGTGGGGGGAGGCGGTTGGTGGGTGAGTGAGGCTGGTTGTTGAGTGGGTGAGGCTGGTGGGTGGGTGGGTGAGGCTGGTGGTGGGTGGGTGAGGCTGGTTGGTGGGTGGGTGAGGTAGGTTGGTGTGTGTGTGTATAGAAGGTGTATAGTCCTCCCTTAAGGCACTTTGACTCTGTGTCTCTGGGATTACTTGAATAACAATATCATCACCCATCTCGACAAACTCACTCTGCGTTGCCTCAAGTATTCTCCTCCTTGCCTCAATCTCAACGTCGGGATTTACACACATGATCCTAACCAGAGTCCGTAATTCCAATTCATCATTAACGACAGCCCCATCAAACACCTGGGATTGTGTGTCTTCAAATAGTATAGTTTTCCTTAAGTCTAAAAGGTCGAGGTCTTCATGTGTAATCTCTTCTGGCATCCTTTCTAAATCCTCAATTCCTTCATCACGTGCCCGGGATTGCATTGCTTGGACTGGGATTTCATGCCTTCTATCTCTCCCAAGCTTAAGTTCTTCACACGTTATTTCCTCTGACGTTCCTTCATTCCTTCTATCTCTCCCATGTCTAAGTTCTTCACACGTTATTTCCTCTGACGTTCCTTCATTCCTTCTATGCTCTACCTGTCTAGTCTTCCTGTATTCCCTGATTCCTTCTCCTATCTCTCCCATGTCTAAGTTCTTCACATGTTATTTCCTCTGACGTTCCTTCATTCCTTCTATCTCTCCCACGTCTAAGTTCTTCACATGTTATTTCCTCTGACGTTCTTCTAATCCTTCTATCTCTCCCACGTCTAAGTTCTTCACATGTTATTTCCTCTGACGTTCTTCTAATCCTTCTATCTCTCCCATGTCTAAGTTCTTCACATGTTATTTCCTCTGACGTTCTTCTAATCCTTCTATCTCTCCCAAGCTTAAGTTCTTCACACGTTATCTCCTCTGCCATCCTTACCAAGTCCTCCTTATCTACATCTGTTATCACTCCCGGGGCCTCATGTGCCTCTGTATCACTGTTACTTCTCACTGCTCTTCTCGGGTTTCTCTTTCCAACACTTTTGTCCACGCGTTTCCTCAACCTGCTTCTAAGTGTTACATTTTGCTGTCCCTCTGTGATGCGTTGAGTGCTTCTATGGCCCGTTGGTTTGATGTTTTTCTCTTTACGGCTTCCTTTATCAATCCTTCCCACGTCTTTATTAGTTTTTCTCTCCTCGTTTCCATCCTTAATTCTGTGTTTTGGACGTCTATTGGTTCTCTCTTCAGTAATATGAAAGGAACTTCTTGTCTCAGTAATATGAAGGGAGGTCTGAGCACTTTGGTTTAAAGAGCTATTACTATTTACAGCATTACCCGAGACATTACTTTGCATGGGGTCACTATTATCCTCTGTGGCATTAATATTTGAGCTGAAGGATTTATGAATTATCTCTGGAATTCCTACACGCTTGTTAGCTTTATCCTGAATACCAGCTGTCATTATCCTCTTAGAAACAACAGTAGAGAGATTGTTATGTTCCTTCTCTCCCTCTGGACTCGGTAAAATGTCCTCTGTCTCCTCGCCGTCACTTGTGTTTACGTTACTGTTCGGAAGCGCCAAGTCAGTTTTTTTTCCTGTTGCGCGATTCTGGTCTGCATTCACCCATGTTTTTGAGGCATCGCTCCTTCTGTGTCCCTTCTTTGTGGCGCCTCTTCTTCTTTCTCGGACTTTTTGACAACGGGGGCATTCCAGGACAGGTGGCCCACCAAAATGACAAATTAACACCTCACCAACTCTGATTTTGCTTAAATTTGGCACATGTTATGAGTGTTGCTGCCATATGCCTTGTGCAAAATTTGAGCACTCTAGGGTCAACGGGTCTCCTGTAAGAGGTCATCAAAATTTTGGCATGACCTCAAAAATGACCTAAAAGATCAAACTTCAAATGTCCCTAAAATCTTTATTTATAAACTTAGAGAGATGGTGTTAATATCTTTTTTACTCAGTATGAGTCTCTGAATCATTCTAGGTTTACAGAATTAACTTACATCAATAACTGAAAAAAGGGCACAAAATTTGAACTTTGACCTTGACCTATGACCTTGAAGTTCACTCGCGACAAAAAATTTTTTTTATTCAAAATCGAAGCTTTGTATGTTTACTTCAAAATAACAAAAAAATTGTGTCTTATTCTGCATAGGTAAGCCTGTACAGGTTCTCAAAGCCGACTTTTTTTTGTTTTTTTCATAAATAATGTGTTTTTCTAATTTTCTTCCAGATATATTTTGGTTTAAGTAGCTAATTACTTAAGTAGCTAATTAAGTAGCTTCATCTCTGATGAAATGAGCCACAAAACCGAAACAGTATGGACTTTCTTGCGTGTTTTGATTAAAGACTTGAAACAGAACTTTCCATTTATTAAAAAAATTCATTACTTCTCAGATGGCTGTGCAGGGCAATACAAAAACAAGTACAACTTTCTCTCTTTGTGTTACCATCAAACTGATTTTGGAATTGGGTGTGAATGGCACTTCTTCGCCACTTCACATGGAAAAAATGCCTGTGATGGCATTGGCGGCACTGTCAAAAGAGCAGTGGCAATGGCCAGCTTGAAAAGGCCTGTTGGCAACCAAATTCTGACTGCACAGGCCATGTTTTCTTTCCTCACTGAGTCGAAGTTTACTGACAAAATAAAAATGTTCTTTGTTTCTTCGGAAAATGTTGCAGAGGTTGCCAGTGAATTAGTTGAAAGGTATCAGGAAGCCCAAACAGTGAAGGGTACGCAACAATTCCACCGATTTGTTCCTCAGTGTGATCCTATTGGTGTGTTGAAAGTGTACAAATTGTCAGTTGGAGAGGGAAATAGCGTGAGTGTGAAGAAGAATGTGAAAGGTGAAGAGTTGGAGGTCTGTGAGGATAAAGAGTTGGTTGTTGGGATGTTTGTAGCTTGCATTTACATGGAGGAACTATGGTTTGCAATGATTGAGGAAATGTCAGAGGGGTTTGGTGATGCATTGATGACATTCTTGCACCCCAAAGGAAAGTCAGGGTCTCATGCATTTGTACAGTCTAAAGCTGACAAGTGTTGGGTGACCCATGAGAACGTTTTGCGGATCATGACAAACCCAAACCTGCAGGGAGCCAGGAGAATTCGTTATTGCTTCAAGCTTAATGAAATGGAAGAAACTGAGCAGAATTTTTTGTCATTACAAAAATAAAACTTCAAAGGATTTGTAAACATGAATTATGACAAAATGTACCTACCTACAAATATATGATAACTTTATCTCATTAATTAATAAAATTTAATTATCCAAAAATCTCATTATATGGACCGTGGTGGTTGGGGAAAGAGGTAGGTTGGGTGCATTTGAGTTGGTTCCTCGTACCGCATCCTGGTAACACACATGATGAATTGAAAAGTACTTTTAACAAATTTATTAATTTATTTTCATTTTATAATTTAATTTATGAGCTTACTATTTTACTAAACAATTTCATTCATTAGTTCAATCAATTGAATAAATGGTTCACTCTAACATAATTTTTCTTATTTATTTGTATTAATATTCATTATCTGTGGCTAAAACTCATTTTTCATAGCTAAATAGGTATATAAAAATAGAAAAACATGGTCCGAATAGGGTGGTGTGGGGGGACACCGTACTATTAGTGGAAAAATATTCATAAAAAATCCATTTTTTACCTGAGAGAGTGCACACTGTGCCCAAAACAAACTTCACAATATGGCCCACCTATGGTACCCTCATGAATACTTAACTCAGATAATAAGGGTCATTTAAGGTTTTATAAAAATTTTTTGGACCTCGTCCGGTGTCCCCCCCGGGGGGGACACCGTCAGTATGGGGGCACCGTATGATTTTTTTAAACTCATTTTTACTAAAACTTTATTTTTTTTTTTTTTTTTCCTAAAATTAACATATATGCTAAGCCTAGACACCCCCTTATTATTGGGTGATAAATGAAGATGCCATATAAAATAGCATTTATTAAAAAGTGGTCTGGTATTTTTATGCTAAATATTCAAAAAGTGCACGAGGCATGCGGGGGGGGGAAACCCCTTCACCAGGTCAGCCTGCCTCTTGTGATCCCCTTGGGAGGTCCCAGGACACCCTTTGGGCACGTTTTGGTCAAAGAACTTCATTAGGATGGTGGGGAAGGTGAACGTCCCCGGGGTTTAGCGGATTTCACCCGAGGAAAAAAAAGGTTTAATTTTCCATCCTCCATGATGGCCAACACCTACACATGCCACTATGTGCCCAACCCCTTTCCCCTCCTCCGCTTCACTAAAACCAAAACAAAGCCCCCCACCCGGTGATTTTTCGCGCAAAGGGTTATGCTGCAGTCCAGGTCCCCTCGTCGTCCACCTCATCCGATACTGGGAGGAGTCTCCACTGAAGTCGGACATCTCAACCTCCTCCTCGTCAGTTTTTTCTTCCCCCGGGGAGGGGCAAGATTTCTTCCGCGGGGACCCTTCTTTTTCCCCAAATTTTTTCTTTTCACCGTGCCTTCTTTTTGTCTTCCAGTTTCGCCTCTTCCTGCTTCAACCTCAGGTCAGATTTGCCTCCTCATTCTCGTTAAAATGGGGCCCGCCCCTTTTTTCCGTCCTTTCCAAAGGACGGGGATTAGCCTTAGGACGGCCTGCACACTCGGGGTTAAATCTGTCTGTTGAAAGGTTCCGGGGGGGGCAGGGTGCGTGTGCTGGGGGCCCGGGTGGCGGGGTGCATCGTGCTGGGGCCCGGGGTGGCAGGCTTGTCGTGCTGGGGCTCGGGGGCAGGCTTTGTCGTGCGGGGGCCCGGGGTGGCGGGGGCGTCGTGCTGGGGCCCGGGGGGGGCGGGGGCTCGGGGGGGGGGGGTTCGTGGCTGGGGCCCGGGGTGGCGGCTCGTCGTGCTGGTCCGGGGGTGGCAGGCTCTGTCGTGCGGGGGCCCGGGTGGCAGGCACATCTTTAGCCTGGGAGACACAGCGGGAAGGGGTATAGCTTCTGGTAGGGCCTTCACCAGTCGCTCCTCTCCATCTGAACTTCCTCCATCGAAAAGTTGGAGTAACTTCCCCCCACAAAATTCTGGTGGTGCCGGTCGCTCGTTTACATCCTCCAAAACCATCTCTGGAAAGATTTTTTGCGATTGAGTGGCATATACCGTCCCCCGGGAAAACCACTGAAATTTGGGGGGGGTAGTGGCTTTGGTCCTCCTCAGAAGAAAACTCTGGAAACTTGTGGACTTTTTATGTGCTCGTTGGGTGCATGACGCGTGGTCGTTCAGTAGGCACGCAGGAAGTCTTAAAGGCCAAAGACCTCAACCAATGGCTGGAGTTTGTCTTTTTATGCGGGGGCAAGGAAACAATCACGATACCAGCATTTCGAAAACTCAACGGCTGAATTTTTCATGTGACATTCACATTGTCCATGTCAAAGAATTTTGGTTTCCTACAAAGAAAAAGACTTCTCATGGAGAGCTGAGTTCTGCACGAAGCTTCACCATTCATCCGCCACTGGGTAAATTCCCCTTTTGGAACCAAATCGTGTTCCTCTGAAACGGGTTTTCCATCGGCATCGGGGAATTTAAACACTGGGGGGAGGGACTGCCCCCGGGCATTTTAATCCCCACAAACGTCTGCTGTCACCGCTTTCACGAGTTACCTGCGTGGCTCGGGCTGGCCTCTCGCACCCCAAAACCCTTTGACTGGCTTCATAACAGTCGACAAAGAACTCTCTCCAAAATTTTATTCCGGTCCGGGGGTAAAGTGTACTTCTCCAAAGCTAATGTGTAAGCCTTAAAGAAGGTTTTTCCCCATTGACTTTGTTGAAGGCAAAAATCCTGGCAATGGGGCTGCCTTCCGGGCCTTCATACAAGGTTTGGATCGGGTTCATGGCAAGTACCAGTCCCCTTTTCGCCTTTTTTTTTTTTCCCCGGCACGGGGTGCTCTTGCTCCCACAAACTTGGGATTGGTACCCATCCTACGCACTCGTTTATGGGCAGGCCGTAAAATCTTGGGGCTGGATGGTATAATCAGCAAAGTATATTTCTTGTTGGGGGCTAAAAACCCCATTTTTACGAAACACAGCCCTATAGGGAAATCCATCCGACAGCTTCTTTGATAGATAGAAAGGGGTCCTGTACAAAAAAATGAATTAGGACTTAAAAGCCCTTTCTGGCAACAAAAATTGCAAAAAAAAAAAAATAGAGCGCTTGAAGGATCCCTTTTAAAAAAGAAATTAATTAGGACTTGAAGGCCTTGCGCAATAAAAACTAACAAAAAAATAATAAATTTAAAATCTTAAAACTAAGACCCTTAAGCATCCTGAGGGCTTTTTTCATGACCTCAAACCCGGGAAAAGAAAACGTGGGATGAGGTCATCAAAAAGACCCTTTGGGAGATATGGGAAAATGAGCAACTTTCAGCAAAAGTTGTTTTCTTGATGTTAATCTGTCAGCGGCTTTTTTCGGCTGCAGCTAGTGGCCACGGGTGCTTAAAGGGGACCCCCAGGGCAGTGCGGTCCATCTCTTGTCGCTCTTCCTGACTATTGGAGGCATGGGCGGTGATGGGGGTAGGGTTGGTTTGACGAAAAAAAGGTTTTAAAGACTTTAAAAATCATCATAGTTAGGGGTTTGGTTGTTTGGTTTCTTAGCTTAGTATTTTTTTCAGTGTAAAGGGGATTTTTGCATGGCACCATATTATTTTGGACTATGATCGGGAATTATGTGGGGGTCACCGAAAGTCATCCCCCAAAAAAAGCATGTTAATGTTTTTTTTAACCATAAAAAATTAATTCTAGAATCATTTTAATAAAATAAATCACTTATATAATAGTTTTGTTTCATGTCTTATAGCTAATAACCTGTTGCTCTATTTATACCATCACCTTCAAATTTTCAACAACAAAAACACTGTTCCATTTAATTTTAAAACACTAGTTCCCACCAATTATATCTGCTAAAATTTCATAGTCAGTCACTTTTTTTTGTTTTTTTAAGTATTTAAAATATATAATTTTCCCAAAACGTAGTGATGCGGGGGATCACCGAACGTCATGCCCCGAAATATGCAGTTTAAAAGGTTTTTTTAACCATAAAAAATTTATTCTAGACTTCTATTTAAAATAATCCTTATATAATAGTTTTGTTCATGTGCTTTATCATAAAAAACACTGATTAGCTCATAATTTAATACCAACACCTTTAAAATTTTTCCACAAAAAACACTGTTCCATTTAAATTTAAATGCACTATTCACCACCCCATTTTTAAAATCATGCGAATTACAATTTCATCACTGTTTGTTTTTTTTGTAGGTTTTCAAAGATTGCTTTTTTTAAAAAATTTTACTGTCTTGATCCCCCGCACTTCCCATACGTTTTATCCCCCGCGCCCCATTTTTTTGTAAATATTTCCACCGCGGGCCCGTTCGAAAACATCACACTTTTTCACTCAATAACATGTCAATACGGTTTTTACCTCGTATTGAAATTTCCTCAAAAAATCACGCCATCCGCCCACTGAACACTAATAAGAAAGGCGAAAAGTAAAAGGAACATACAAAATAAAATTTTTTTACCTGTAAAAACGGGGTGACGCTGACGCACCTGTTGCTCGCATGTTTTCACTGGGGTGGGCGCTGCATCCTGGTGGATGGTGCGCGAAATTTGAAATTTAAATTTTCGCGTTGAGCCTTCGTACGGTGTCCCCCCCGTTCGGTGTGACCCCCCCCCCACCCTATAGGCTAACATATTTTTTGGGCCCGGGTTTTAAACCTGTACAGGTTTTCCCATGTAAATAAAACACATTTTTTTATTTATTTTGAAATAAAAATCAAAGCTTCAATTTTGATTAAAATTTTTTTTTTTTTCGGAATGAACTTCAAGGTCACAGGTCAAGGTCAAAGTTCAAATTTTTTGCCCTTTTTTTATTATTGATGTAATTAATTCTGTAACCTAATGTTCAGAGACTCATACTGAGTAAAAAAGATATTAAAACCACCCCTCTAAGTTTATAAATAAAAATTTTTGGGGCATTTGAAGTTTGATCTTTTAGGGCATTTTTGAGGGCATGCCAAAAATTTTGATGACCTCTTACAGGAGACCCGTTGACCCTAGAGTGCTCAAATTTTGCACAAGGCATATGGCAGCAACACTCATAACATGTGCCAAATTTAAGCAAAATCAGAGTTGGTGGGGTGTTACTCTCTGGGCCACCTGTCCTGGAATGCCCCAAGGCTGATATATTCTCCTGCTGCTTAATCTGGTTCTCTTAAAAGGATTACAGGATTGAGGTGTTGATATTTTTGTCTTAGAAACGTTCTTTATACGCCTTGATATTGTATTTATGGATATGCTTTCATAGTCACTGATGTCACTGTCGTCGGAATGCTCCTTTTCATCTACCGTTTCATTCAGCTCGCCATTGCGGTCCAAGTCTCTCGTTTCTGGTTTTTTTTTCATGTGGCTCCTGAGAATTCTTATGCTTTGAGAACAACTGCCTCTCCTCTCAGCAGCCCAGGAGGTCGAAACAGCAGATTTATTAAGGGCACTATCATTAGGTTCCCGGCACGCAATGTAGGTACCGTTCAATGCTGGGTCGTTTAGCGTCAGGCGTTTCTTGTTGCCTTGGAGTCGCTCGTCTTCAGTTTGAGTGCTGGTGATGAAGTAGTCGTCGTGCGATGCGTTAAAAATGTCGTCTATTAATCTGTGCGACATTTTTGACTCTTCATTGAGATCACTGCCATTTGAGGTGCCTTTGAGCGGCGTGAGGCGTAAGGATTCTGTCTTGTCTTCAGAGCATTCCACCTCGTCTTCAGAGCATTCTATCTTGTCTTCAGAGCATTCCACCTTGTCTTCAGAGCATTCCACCTCGTCTTCAGAGCATTCTATCTTGTCTTCAGAGCATTCCACCTTGTCTTCAGAGCATTCCACCTTGTCTTCAGAGCATTCCACCTCGTCTTCAGAGCATTCCACCTTGTTTTCAGAGCATTCCACCTCGTCTTCAGTGCATTCCACCTTGTTTTCAGAGCATTCCACCTTACCTTCAGAGCATTCCACCTTGTCTTCAGTGCATTCCACCTTACCTTCAGACTCCAATTCACTCCATTCCCCCTCTGTCTCAAGTTCAGTGTCCTCGTAAGACTTCGTGAATGAGGAGTCAGCTTGGATTCTTGCGTTCCCTCCCTTCACAGTCTTGGACACGGCCTGCTAAGACTCTTTAAAGAGNTGCAAGGAGTATATTACTGCAGGAATAACGCAGCGAGTACCTACGTCGAGTCGTGAGTAACGGGCGAGTAACCGCGACGCGTAGGAGACATCCTGCGTGCCAAGCCTGGCCCGCGTGCCTGAGGTTGCCGACTCAAGGCTGGCAAGGAAAACTCTATGGGATACGACTACCCTGTTTCCCGGCCTGCGTCCATGGCGTGCCCCGGCCGAGGCCCCCCAGGATCCCCGGAGCAGGGCAGGACTCGCCCCACCTCTCTTCAGGGCCCTTGGGGAGCCACTGGGCGCTGGGGCCAGGCACTAGGGGCGGGCGTGGGCCGGAGGTGGAAACTCTACGCGACTACTACGCCCTACTAGATACCTCCTTCAGGAGGCTTCCCCTGGTTCCCCTCGGAACCCCGGGGCATTACGAGGCACCTACAACAGGGCCTTAGGACCTCTGGGGGTAACCACATACAGGTCTTCCTGAAGGCGACGCAGCAGATGGTGATGTATTCACGTGATTGACAAGTGCATGATAGGGCAGGCGATTAAGGAGGCCCCTGGGGGACCTGTTATCAAGCCAGGGACTCTAGGGGGACAGGGAGGGTCGCCCCGGCATAGCCGGGGCTATTGCTAGCCTGGGGAACCAAGCTCCCCGTATCTCCGACGACACGAACGGGCATTGCCCGCTTACCTTCTGTAGAACTTGGAGATGCGCCCTACCCGGCCCCCGACAGGTAGGGGTGCCAGGGTTAGTTGTCATGCCACGCCAGCGACCGATTGAATAGAACCTTAGCGGGTTTGGGGGGGCGCTAAAACAGGAGCTACATTAACACCCCCCCGTTGAGCCCGCGTACGCAATTTCCCTCCCCCCTTCGGGAGTAGGGCGGCGTGGGGCTTAACACTTATAGTCACTAAAAATCACCTTATGGTAGTCAAATTACAATGTAAATTACGTCCTGGATCTCAAGGGGTTAATTAAAATCAGGGTATTCCATTTACCATGTATTCTGTCTTGTCTCGTGCCTCTCAAGCCTTATCAAGGAGAAATACAAGTGAAGGAAAAACTAGGTACATACATGACACTACAATATAATATGTATACATTAACCCCTTGAGGCCCAGAACGTAATTTCCATTGTAATTTGGGTACCATCAGAAGATTTTAGTAACTATAAGCAATGTTTTATAGCTATGACCTGTTTAGTATCCTTGTCCACTAGCTAATTTGGTATTTTCAGTGACTTTTCGTAATTTCATGGCTAACAACAGACAGTTTTATATAGCCAAGGAAAGATCTGGGTGTGAAGGGGTTAGTTAACACACAAGCATTATAAAATAAAATTACAAAATAATAAAACACTAAGGGGATTTTTTTTTTTTTTTTTTTTTTCTTGGGTTTTGGAGAAAAAAAATTATTTATAAAACAAAAAAAACCCAAGAAAATTTAGGAAAAAGAGTTAAACCCCCCTTTGAAAAAAAAAAAAAAAAAAAAATTTTTGTTACACTTTTTTTTTTTTTGGGGAGCCCCTTTGAGGGTTAAAAAAACAAAAAAAAAAAAAAAAAAAAAAAAAAATTTAAATGAAAAATGCCTAATGTTTACCCCCTAATGACAGCCCCCCCCCTTTTTTTCCCCACCTGAGGGGCCATTGGTCGATAGGGGAAAGTTTGAAACGAACCAAACCGGTTGGGGTGGGGCCCCGAAATGCACTCTTTGTAAGATTTTTTTACCCCCCCCACCAACACGTAAAAGAGATTTAAAATTATTTGTTTTAATTTATAATTTGGAATATTTTGGTATGAAAAAAAAAAAAAAATTTTTTTAAAAATAGTGAAAAAAAAATTTTAGGGATTTTTAGTTTTGAAAAAAATGGGCCGTTAGTTTCAAAAAACAGCGTCATATCTATAAACATTGCTTATATTCAAAAAAAATTTCTAAGGGGTCCCCAAAACAAGGAAATTACGTTCTGGGCCTAAAGGGGTTAAGCGGGTATCTTTTTTTTGTGTCAAATTAATTTAAACGTATGACTACTTTGTTAGAATTCAGTTTTACTTAAAAAATAGATTCATAATTGAAAACGTAATCTTTGGACCATTATCGGGTTTTTTACGATCTTAGGGTGCCAAAAAAAATAAAAGTTTGAATTTTTTTCCTACTTTGGGAAAGGGTGCATCTATGCAAAAAACCCATCGTATGCAAAGTTTGACCTAAAATCGGTTGATTTTAGGGGTGGGCGGATTACAACTTTGTTTTTTACCCTTATGAAATGGCTATTAAGGAGGGGATGTCATCTTTTGAAAGGGGACAAGGGACATCCCTCCCCAGCAGGGCTGCTGGTCCCCCTCTGGTGATATTAGCCCCTCAGTGGGGAGGGGGGTATCCTGGGAGCCACCAACCATTGGGGGCCCGCTTGGCCCCGGGAAAGGGAAGCCTTCGAGGTCCCGGGCTGTGATGGCGAGGGCCTCCAAACTTGGGGGAGGAAGGCGGTTCCTCGTTTTTGGTCAGCCGGAGGTTAAGGATGGAGAGCGCCACTCCCGCCGGCGTGTCTTTGACGACGCGAAATCCTCGATTGGGCGGCGGCCTCGACGTACGTTCCTCTTCCTGCCATTTCCGGGGGGTTGGCGGACGGGAAAGTCGGTCTTGATATCAGAGCTTGAAGAGGCGGAGGGGAATTTTTCGTGGCAAAAGGAGGGCAGTTTTTGCCGCAGGAACTTGTGAGTTTTGGAGGTTTTTTATTTCCTTGGGGGGTTCCTCGGCCCCTTTATCGTAGAGAATGGCCTGTACATTGTGTAAAATTTGCTTGTTTGTGGGAGACGGGAGATGAGTCGAACAGTGACAGGCCAATGGATTTTTGCTAAGTACCAGAAATGGGGCCAGAGTGGTAAGCAGGCCTTCCGAATATTTTTCTTTGGGGGTACTGAAGGATGTCCTTAGCGAACCAAGATCTTTGGGGGAGCGTAGGATGGAACCGTCGATTCGAACCATCCGGGACGTAGATCCGGTTGCGAACTGAGAACCGCTGGAGGGCTGACATTTCTCGAGGTTTTTGACCTCCAGTCAGCTGCTCCCCAAACAAGACATCTTCAGAGGAAATGATAGCGCCATCCAACGCGCTCGATGAAGCCGTCCGGGGCTACGGATCGAGGTCTTCGGGGGAGCGCCGCCCCAGGAAAAGGATGCTCAGCTCAGCGAGTTCCTTAAGTCGTCACGGGCTGCATTGTCTGAAGCAACGTTTCAAACCCGAAGAGATGTCCCCCCTTTGGGGACCCGAGCTCCGGCAGATCTTCGTTTTTGGGGGAGGGTTTATTGCCGCTGGGTTTATGTAAGAACATATCCTTGAAGGAGAGAAAATGGGGTCTCAGGACCGAAGAGACCCCAAACACTAGAAAAGGGGCCTTTCAAGGGCAAGTTCGGGACGTGATGACGGCAAACAAGTGAAACGAGGGGTCGGGGGGATCTTCTGTTTTCAAGTTGGTGCCTGCACCATTTTGGCTCCAGTGTTGGCACTGGTTGTGTCGAAGCACATGCCACGACTTTCCTGGCCCCCCCCGTCTTCTAAGCCTCGAAAAACGCTTAGCGGCGGCATCACCAGTTCGGAGTGCAGTTTCGGGACTCCTAGGACTTCTCCACTCCTTTCCCCGTGACGAGGATGGGGAGTCTTTCGGCGGGGTGCCATCGCCTGGGAAGGATCTTCCCGTCCCAAAGAACGGTAAGAGGGGTAAGAGGACTGAAAGTCTCTTTGATGTCCTTCGCCAAAGTGGACCTGTACTTGCTCTTGCCTGTCGAATGGACTCGGGATTAGCACAAGCTCTTGTGGTCGTGGCCCCAAAACTACTTGCCCTGCCCCCCAATTTTGAAGGGCTTGGCGGTACTGACCCAGTTCTGTCAAGGGGTCCGACGAACAGGGGGTAGGACGGGCTTCGTGCCCCGTGTCTTAATCGCTTTGGTGGAAAAAGGGGCCCCGCGTCAAAAGAAGTCGATGTTTTTGGCAGGTTGGGTGGACTTGATGACTCAGACGTGACGAATCCCGCTCCCCCCATCTTTCTCCTTTTGGCGCTGTTGACGGTCGTGAGGGGAAAACTTTCACGTCGGCAAACCGTTTCTTTCGCTTTTTGTCCCCAACCCGCCATCGAACCCCGCCTCCCTTCTCCGTGGGCAAGAAGGAATTCCTTTTCTTCAGGAATGTCATCGAGTGAGGGGCTCCCCGGGGTGGGGGATGGTCCCAAAAAGGGCGGGAGACTTTCTTTGGAAGCATCTGTTTTTCGGAGGCGTGACCCAGAGTTATTCTTGCTTTTGCTCAGGATCTTCCACTCGTTTAAAGCCCAGTAATCTTCCTCCTCACGCTATTTTCTGCGATGGTGGGGATCCTAGCTCGTGTCCAGAAGTCGAGGACCTCCTTGCAGCCTCAGCTGCACTCTGCTGCACCGTCTTCTTCTCCCCCTTTGTGTGCGTAGAAAAATCGTTGTAAAACGTCTCCACGGGCTGGGAATTTTTTGCTCCTGTGATAGTAGAACACAAATGGCCAAGAAGCCAAACTTCGTTGCTTTCTCGTGGTCATGACCTGAGGGGCGAAAAGAGGAATGTTCAAGATCGATCCGCCACCTCTAAATATTAACCGATTAGCCTGAAACTTTGCACACGCCCAGTTTTCTAAGTATAAGGCAGAAAAACCACAAAAGTACGTGAAAAAATATTGACTTTAAAAAATTACCCCTTTCGCTATTGGGCACCCTAACTGTTAATATAGCGAGTGTGTTAGCACGTTCCTATGTTTATGCGCCGCGGCGGCGGGAACCAATGGGAGACCGCCATATCATCAGAGTCTCATGATGTCATCACTGGTGATCACGTGACAAGTTGACCACGTGGAGTCACAAGAGGGAAGAGGCAGTCAGCCCCCAGCGCGCGGTGAGTGAGTAGTGTCCAGGATTATTAACATTGGTAGCAGAGCGTAGTTAACAACTGCATAATGGCGTGTTCACTGAAGTGGCCTCCGAAATTGGAGCATGATGAAGAATACGAGATGTGGAAGGAGGATGTAGGTGTGTGGTGTAGATGACACAATTGAAAAGAAGAAGGTGCGCTGGAAATACATCTGTCACTTTCCGGGCGGGCCAGAAGTGCATCGTCGGAAATTGATAAGACCAAGTTGGAGGCAGAGGATGGCGTGGAAGTGTTATTGAAGAGACTGGATGATGTGTTTTTGGTCGATAAAGGGAAAGAAGGAATTTGCAGCATTTCAGGCTTGTATAGCCTAGGGAAAGAAAAGAGAGAGCAGAAATTAAGGACTTTGTGTCAGAGTTTGAACATACGTACCATGGTGTTAAAAAGCAGGGATTGAAGCTTGATGATTCGGTGTTGGCCTTCATGTTATTGGCTTCATGTTTGTTAGAGGAAAGAGAAAGCAATTAGTCTTTGTCAGCAACACAGGTGGTTACATACGATAATATAAAGGCGACGCTCAACCGAATATTTTCGAGTGGTGCGAAGGGACCGAGCGCCCACATACGGGATAAAATCAAACCTTTATTTGTGGGAATGAGGGCACTGTTAGTGAAAGTGAGGAAGCCCTGTATGTGGCGGAACCAGTCGAGGTAGACGTGGTTGGGGGGGACCGCAAGGCTATGCCCGTGGGCGTGGTAATAGTGGACGTCAAAGACAGGATAGGAGAGAAAAAATCCTAGGGGGGCATATGGTACAATATCCAAATGTGCTATTTGTGAATCGATATATCACTGGGGCACGTGATTGCCCTGACCCCTACGAAAACAAGGAGCCATGGTGGGTACTTTGAGGAACCAGTGAACTTATTCGTGGGCTATGTGAATGATAAAGATAGCGAGGACAATTTATTGAAACTAGTGATGAATCAAAGGGGTTTTGCCGTCCTTGATACAGGTTGTACAAACACTGTGTGTGGTTCCGTTGGCTCGAAGCGTATGTAAGGGTTGACTGAATATGAGCGTGGACTTGTAAAAGAGGAATGTTCTAATTCCAGCTTCACATTTGCAATGGTATTTCTGTGACTTCCTTCAAGAAAGTTACTTTTCCCCTGTTGTATAGGGAATATGCGTGCCAATGTGACCTCTGATGTGGTGAACTGTAATTTACCGTTGTTGCTGAGTAGATCGTCTATGAAAAGAGCCGAAATGATAATCAACTGTGAGACAAATCAAACCCAAAGTGGGCGGAAAAAGGGACGTCGTTAAATCTCTACATCATCGTCAGGACACTATCTGGTCCCGTTATGGGCATGACTAAACTGGGAAGTTAGTATAGCTGAGGCACTCGTGGCACCCCTAAAAAGGACGGGGACATCGAGAAGAGGGCCTTGAAACTTCATCGTCAGTTTGGACACCCTACAGCAGAAAAATTGAAGAAGCTTGTGAGAGATGCCGACATAAGGGACTCGAACCGGGAACGGAGGATTGATACAGTCACAAGTGCTGGACGTGTGCAAACGGTATAAGAAACCGAGCCCGAGACCAGTGGTGAGTGTCCCGTTGGCTAGCAGGTTTACGAGGTGATTGCCATGGCCCTTTAAGTCGGGGGGCAAGAAGTATTTTTTGGGTGTAGGGGGACCTGTATACAAGATATTGTACATCTGTGGTTGTTCCAGAAAAAGAATGCGGGCCCACTATTATTCGGGGAATTTTTCTGGGTTTGGGTTGTGCTATTTGGTGCCCCAGGAAAAAATCTTATCAGATAATGGCTGTAAATTTAATAATTCAGATATGAGGTCTCTGGGTGAGGCATTCAATGTTAAGATTATAACGACGGCAGCTGAAAGCCCTTGGAGTAATGGTGTTTGTGAGAGGCTCAATGCTGTGTTGGGGGGAAATGGAAAAGCAAGATTTTGGCGGATTGTCCTGGCGTAATTAGATGTTGCTCTGGGTTGGGCTGTGGCTGCCAGGAATGCACTGTCAACATTTTCGGGTTAAATCGCCCAAACCCGCTGGTATTTGGGGCCCGAAACCCCGGGATTCTGGAGCCTTTTATGATAATCTACCGGCGCTAGACGGCGAGGCCACACCCGCAGATATAGGAGGGATAACCTGAATGCACTTCACGCGGCACGGAGAGCATTTTCCGTACGGAATCTATTTAAAGGCTGACTAGAGCACTTCGTCATAATGTGAGAGACAGCGACCCCGGAGACCTAAAAACTACGGGGATGATGTTTACTACAAACGTCTAGACAGTAATAAGTGGCGCGGACCTGGTACCATAAAATTTGGGGAAAAACGGAAAAAACAATTTTTATGAAGCACGGTGGAATGTGTGTTAGGGTGCACACATGTCGCATTGCCACGGCACCGACCAGTGTTGATCCTGCTGCAGGTCAAATGAGGAAGATGTGTCTCAGTCCAATACCAGTGCTCTGCGAGCTCCTAGTGTGCTGTGGTGATGTGGAAATTGGATTCGGGGATTCGACATGGACTCGGATGATGACGACCATCCTCGTGAAATTGTTGATGTTGTGGGGAGGGGGCGCAGGTGGCTGTGGATGGCCACAACGGTGACGTTCGGCAGACGGGCACGGGTGCGAGTGCCTGGGTGTGTTGGCAATTCCTGTAGTGAGAGTTAAAGCGGGTCAAAGGATCAAGGGCGTTGAGAAAGCGAGTGGTGAGTGGATATCTGGTAAAATTTTTAGTCGGGGCGGGGAAGGCGACTGGTCGATACTCAACTGCTACAACATTAAGAGTGACAAAGATGGTAACATTAATTGGATGGATCTGGACAGAGATTTTACGTCATGGGAAACAGTGGACGAGGGGACAGAAATGCTTGTGTTGTTTAATACAGATGAGGTGGTGTGTGCTAAGGAAAAGAGATTGAGAATTGGAGGACCCAAAGGGGGTGTATGAAGAGGTGGAGAATGTGGGTCAACAAGCTATATCTGTACGTTGGGTGGGCACAGAAAAGCTGAAGGGAAAGGGGAAAGACTATGTGAAGGCACGCTTGGGAGCCAGGGGCTTTGAGGAGGACCCCCATAGGGCTGCAGAAGAACTCTCCCACATGTTCAAAGGAGGCTGTCCGTTTGGCAATGGTACTCGCCTCAGCTAATGGTTGGGTGTGCCACACAATGGACATACAAGCTGCATACCTCCAAGGGAACAAAATAGAGCGTGAAGTGTACCTGATACCTCCTCCTGAGTTCGACAATGGCTTATTGTGGCGTCTGAGGAAGATGTGTATGGTTTTTGCGACGCGGCCAGACAATGGGACATGAGGGTAAGGAAAAAGCTGATATGTCTCGGTGCCAAGATTTCGGTCCCTGGACCCTGCATTGTTTTCGTGGAGCCAACTGGTGGAACAGAGGGTATCATATGCGTATATGTGGAATGATTCTTGTGGGGGTGGTACTATGAACTTTGAGCAGCACGTCATAAAACAGTTGCGTAGACCTTCCAAAATCGGGTCTTTCGATTCAGAGTGCTTTTTAAATATGGGGGGGCTCAACGTAGTTACCCCAGAGGACGGCGGTATCACAATCGACCAGTTTTAGTATGGAGCACGTTGAATCCCGGGTTTCCCTTAGCAAGCGTCGGGCCTTGGAGAAGACTAGTGATTTGTCAGAACGAGAGAAAACAGAATATCGTGGGTTGGTCGGGCAACTAAATTGGATGGCTACTCCACTCGCCCGGGTATAGCGTTCGATGTGTGCGAGCTGAGTGTTTCAATTCCAAAGGCTACGGTGTCTGACATATTGAGACTAACAAGGTGATTGAGCGTGTGGGAAAAAGGATAATGTTGGGTTGTTTATCCCGAGGATTGACCTTTAGACGAGTGCCACATTGAGTGCTACGCTGACGCATCCTTCGCCAACCTGCAGGGGCATGGATCTCAAGGGGGCTTTATTACTTTCTGTGTGACACTAAAATGTACGGGGCCCTATTTACTGGCAGTCAAGGAAGGTTCGACGGGTGGTCAATTCAACTCTTGCTGCTGAGACCCTGGCACTTCTGGATGGTGCTAGTACTGCGGTGTATGTGGCCAGTATTTCTGCAGGAGATCTCCGGATGTGGGAGGATCCCTATCAGATGTTTTGTGGACACCGTAGCGTAGTGGAAGCCCTATACACCTATAAATTGGTGGACAACAAGCGTCTGAGGATTGATATATCAGTGCTTCGAGATATGTGGATCAGGGGAATTGAAGGAGGTAACGTGGGTGGAGACATCGAAGCACTGGCAGACTGCCTTACCAAGAAGGGCGCCCTCGACTATGCGGCTGCGGGAGGCAATTAGTCGGGATTAGGTGTTGACTGTCATCAGCAACATGTAGGGAGTGTAAATATGTGTATTGGTGAACATACAATTGTACGTAGTTGTATGTACTAAAGGAGACATGCAAAGAAAAGAAGAAAAAAAAAATATAGCGAATGTGTTAATATAGCGAGTGGTTAGCACGTTCCTATGTTTATGCCCCCCCCCGGCGGGGCGGGGAACCAATGGGAGACCGCCATATCATCAGACGTCTCATGATGTCATCACTGGTGATCACGTGACAAGTTGACCACGTGGAGTCACAAGAGGGAAGAGGCAGTCAGTCCCCAGCGCGCGGTGAGTGCAGTGGGTGTCCAGGATTATTAACAATAAGGAAGCTACAAGGGGCCGTGAGACATAAGAACATAAGAAAAAAAAGGAAGCTACAAGGGGAAATGCGGACCTACACGTGGTAGTTCCTTACTATCTTTTTTAAACTACTGTACACTAGGTAAGAGAAAAGGCCATGATTAGGGATCCAGAGACTAATACGAGGAACAGAGAGCGTGAAGGCCCACCTCGAGTTTGTGTGAGTTGCGGGTTGTGTTGAGCCGGGCACCAGGGCCCTGTAGAAGTGGTAGGCCAGGTGGTGGGCCGGGGCTCGTCGCTCCTCCCCCATGTATTCCTCCAGGACCCTTATGGCCGAGTCCTGGCCATGCAGCTCCTTCTCAACCTCCAGGAATTGTAGCATGAACCACTCGCACTGTAATGACGTAACAACATAAAATAAGGAAGCTACAAGAGGCCGTGAGACATAAGAACAAGAACATAAGGACTACAAGAGGCCATGAAGAACATAAGAAAAATAGGAAAATACAGGAGGCCGTGGAAGAACATAAGAAAATAAGGAAGCTACAAGAGGCCGTGAGACATAAGAACATAAGAACATAAGGAAGCTACAAGAGGCCATGTAGAACATAAGAAAATAAGGTAACTACAAGAGGCCATAAAGAACATAAGAAAATAAGGAAGCTACAAGAGGCCGTGAGACATAAGAACATAAGAAAATAAGGAAGCTACAAGAGGCCGTGAGACATAAGAACATAAGAACATAAGGAAGCTACAAGAGGCCATGAAGAACATAAAAAATAAGGAAACTACAAGAGGCCATAAAGAACATAAGAACATAAGACATAAGAAATAAGGAAACTACAAAAGGCCGGGCAGACATAAGAACATAAGAAAATAAAGGGAAACTACAAGAGGCCATGAAGAACATAAGAACATAAGGAAACACAAGAGGCCATGAAGAACATAAAAAAATAAGGAAGCTACAAGAGGCTGTGAGACATAAACATAAGGAAGCTACAGAGGCCGCGAGACATAAGAACATAAGAATATAAGGAAGCTACAGAGCCATGAAGAACATAAGAAAATAAGGAAGCTACAAGAGGCCATGAAGAACATAAGAAATAAGGAAGCTACAAGCGGCCCGTGAGACATAAGAAAATAAGGAAGCTACAAAAGGGGCCCTGAGACATAAGAACAGAATAAAGAAAAAAAA
>JACEEZ010022112.1:57901-135401 GCA_016584305.1 Chionoecetes opilio
AGGAAGCTACAAGAGGCTGAAATAAGAAAGCTACAAGAGGCCGTGAGACATAAGAACATAAGGAAGCTACAAGAGGCCGTGAGACATAAGAACATAAGAAAATAAGGAAGCTACAAGAGGCCGTGAGACATAAGAACATAAGAAAATATGGAAGCTACAAGAGGCCGCGAGACCTACACGTGATAGTTCCTGTTAAATGGCGGTAATTTACATCCATTGACCATGCATTCTGCCTTTCATGGCTAACAACATACATATTTCTTACAGCAAAGGAAAGATCTGGGCGTGAAGGGGTTAAAGAGCAGGATATAATATGTGTAAGAAGGGGAAGGGGAAGGGGAAGGGGAAGGGGAAGGGAGGGAAGGGAAGGGGAAGGGTGTGCGTGAGGTAAAGTGAAAGAGTGACAGTGTCTCTCTCTCTCTATCTCTCTCTCTTTCTGTCTGTTTCTCTCTCTCTCTCTCTCTCTCTCTCTCTGTCTGTCTGTCTGTCTGTCTGTCTGTCTGTCTGTCCATATCTCTCTCTCTCTCTCTCTCTCTCTCTCTCTCCTCTCTCTCTCTCTCTCTGACAAGGCTTCCTCACAGGTTCGTCAAGTCCCTTCAGAGCTTTCCTGAGGTAGGCATGGGCAGTCCGGGCCTTCTCCTTCCTCTCCCAGCTGGGGTTCTGCAACTCAAACACACTCTGCTGCGTCTGTGACAGGTCTGCAACACAACACTCTATCAAAATTGGAACCGAAAATAGACAGAGCAAAATTCTTGAAAAAAAAGTCACATATCAGAATCTGGCGTAAAAAAAAAAAAAAATCAGCCTCAACCTCTTCAATGCCCAATGCTGCCAGATCCTCTTCAATAGTTAGAATATTTAGTTTACAGCTATTAAATAATTACAGTTAGTTATAGATTAAATAGTTAATAGCTCCCTTTCCTTCCTTCTCTCCCTCATTTCCTTCCTTCCTTCCTTCCTTCCTTCCTTCCTTCCTCTTCCCTTCCTTCCTTCCTTCCCTCCCTCCCTTTCCTTCCTTCCTTCCTTCCCTTTCCTTCCTTCCCTCCCTCCCTTTCCTTCCTTCCCTTTCCTTCCTTCCCTCCCTCCCTTTCCTTCCTTCCTTCCTTCCCTTTCCTTCCTTCCTTCCCTCCCTCCCTTTCCTTCCTTCCTTCCTTCCTTCCCTCCCTCCCTTTCCTTCCTTCCCTTTCCTTCCTTCCCTCCCTCCCTTTCCTTCCTTCCTTCCTTCCCTTTCCTTCCTTCCCTCCCTCCCTTTCCTTCCTTCCTTCCTTCCCTTTCCTTCCTTCCCTCCCTCCCTTTCCTTCCTTCCTTCCTTCCCTTTCCTTCCTTCCCTCAGCTCACCGTCTGGCTAAATAGTTCAATAGTTAATCTATTACACTGGGGAACAATTTGAAGAAAAAAAAATTGTTGAGTTAGATTTTTGAGCTTATTTAGACTAAAATTGGCATGCTGATTCCAAATCTGTAGTCAGTTTTTTTCTAGCACGTCAAGTTTTTTCTCCACAGCTTACCCTCCAGATAAGCAAAATTCCACTTGTGAGCTGTAGTAAAACTTGCCAGCTGATTACGATTTGACTCATCGAGAGCTATGTGGCAACTTGTTTGTGCAGTTACAATTGAGACAGTGCGGTGAGAGGTGTGTGCAGCTCCCAATAGGTCAGTACTATCAATATCTGCAAGCAGAAAGCTAGGATAGTAGGAATTAGGAGGATTTGTTATGGCTTTTCTCTTAACCTTGTAACAACATACCATTGTAATTTCTATTTCGTTTTATGCTGTTTTTTTTGTTTTCAAAGCTTGTAACTATTCCAGCTTAGTGTTTTATTTACATAGGTATATATTTCTTTTGTTTCAGATCATGTCTGCTCCTGCTACGTCTCGTCGTAAATGCCTAAACAACCCTGACTCCTTCTGCTATATAGGTGGTAGTTTCACCATTCCAAGTCAGAGGGCAAGCATCAACGTATTTGTCAAACAAGCATATTTCGCATATTTTAAAGTGAAACTCGGTGATCAAGACAAGCTATGGGCCCCTCACAAAGTGTGCAAGCAGTGTGTCGAGAGATTACGGATGTGGACCAAAGGAACACGTGAAAAGTTGGCATTTGGTATCCCCATGGTTTGGCGAGAGCAAAAAAGATCATTCCACAGACTGTTACTTTTGTTTAGTGAAAATATCAGGATTTAACAAGAAAAATAAAAGTATAATAGAATATCCTAATCTACCGTCAGCTATAAGACCAATGCCTCATTCAGCTGAAATTCCAGTGCCAGTTTTCGAACAACTACCTCCTCTAGAAGATCTGAGTGATGTTGAAGAACGCAGTGATAGCAATGATGCAGATTTTGACATTCACGAGGATTCAGTTCGTAGGGGATTTGATCAGCACGAGTTGAATGATTTAGCACGTGATTTGGGCCTATCCAAAAAAGCTTCAGAAATACTAGCATCAAGACTGAACGAGAAAAACATACTTGAACAAGGAGTGAAGGTATCATACTTTCGAACCAGAAAAAGTACATTTCTGCAGTACTTTCGAAGTGCCAGCGGTTTTGTGTTTTGCCATAACATTCCTGGTTTACTGAAGGAATTAGGGCTTTCAATCTACAATCCAAATGAATGGCAATTGTTTATTGATAGCTCAAAGCGGAGCTTGAAGTGTGTCCTTCTACACAATGGCAATTTGTTTGGCGCAGTCCCTATTGGGCATTCGGTCTGTCTTCGTGAAGAATATGGAGATGTAAAGAGAGTCATTGAGTTATTGCAATATGACAAACACAATTGGATCATCTGTGTTGACCTTAAAAAAGGTGTCCTTCCTTCTTGGTCAACAACGTGGATACACAAAGTATCCCTGCTTTCTCTGTATGTGGGATAGCAGAGCTCGAGAGAAGCATTGGGTTCAGACGAATTGGCCTCCGAGATCTGATCTTAAACCTGGAGATCCTAACATTGTACATGAGCCACTTGTTGACAGGAAGAAAATAATATTCCCACCTCTGCCACATAAAACTAGGTCTCATGAAACAATTTGTAAAAGCATTGTCAACTGATGGCGACTGTTTGAAGTACATCATCTTGCATTTCCTGGACTGTCAATTGAAAAAATCAAGGCGGTGGTTTTGATGGTCCACAAATTCGACAGCTCATCAAAGATGAACATTTCAACGGTACTATGTCAGACCTTGAAAAGAATGCTTGGCTATCATTCAAAGACGTCGTCAAGAACTTTCTTGGAAATACACGTGCAAGTAATTACACAGAAATTGTTCAGAAACTATTGGAGAGCTACAAAGCACTTGGTTGCAACATGAGTATTAAAGTACATTTTTTGCATAGCCATCTTGCCAACTTTCCGGAAAATCTTGGTGCTGCTAGCGACGAGCAAGGTGAACGATTTCACCAAGATTTGAAGGTTATGGAAGAACGTTACCAGGGTAGATGGGATGTGCATATGATGGCTGACTATTGTTGGAGCATCAAACGCGATAGTCCTCAAGTTGAACACTCCAGACAAAGCTACAAACGTAAATTTTTACCTTAACCTGCACACAATTATAGCCTTATCCTTTCTAAAAACATGATAATGTTAAATAAACATTCTATTCATGCCTATTTCTTTCATTTTTCATTGTATGTTAACATTTGCAACTTTTTATAATATAAGCACTGTTACTGTTATGTACAGTATTTTTCATATTTTTTAAGAAAACGAAAATCCTACAGTTCAAAAACTTGACGTGATAGAGAAAAACTGAGATCAGTTTTGGATTCAGCACCCAAAAATTACTTAATAACAAGTGTCAGACCTAACTCAACAAAAATTTGTTCCCCAGTGTTATTAGTCGCAATCTAATCATATTATTAAGTCGTTATCGGTAATCTAATCGTCTATTAAATAGTTAAAGTTAGTTATAGATTAAATAGTCCACTATATATTAAATAGCTCACCGTCCAGCGGCTGGGAGGGCTGGGAGGCGGAGTTCTTCCACCTGTTGAAGTGGATGATGCCGACATAACCGTCACACAGGCCCTGGGACCGCCTGTTGGCTTGGGCGTGGGTCCCGGTGGTCACGTGCTGCCGCTGGTTCTGTATGTCCTCAATCATCTGTGGGTCGTTGGGCGGTTTAACTATTTAGGCGTCTTACATATATATTCTATAAAATTATATATTAATTGAAACCGAAAATAGAGAGGAGCAAAATTCTTGAAAAATAGTCATATACCATCAGAATCTGACGTATAAAAACAAAAAAACAAAAATATGAAGGAAGAAAAGATTAGCAGGAAAAAAGTTAATTACTAAATTCAAAATTGGAACCGAAAATAGAAAGAAGTGCAAATTTTTTGAAGAAAGTCATTTTCAATAGTAAATTAAAAATTTTATCATTAATTTAATTAATTTAATCATTAAAAATGACCATTTTATATAGCAGAGTAAAGATCTGGGTGTGCAATTGTTAAGCTTGATGATGATGAATGGATGATGCATGTGAGTTACAGGGACTTGTAAGTGTAACGCGAGAAAATGGGTTAATACTGTGACTCACGATTGCCAAAAAATTTACATTGAGTGGTGAGAGTAAAGTAATACATATTTAGCTAGTTATTAAATGCTCACAATTTTTCTTGTTCCTCAGTCCTTCATCACACATCCTACCAGATATCTAGCTAAGTACAACAAGAAAACAGTAACATATATACAACAACATATCATGACTCCTCTCCTTTTAAATTCACATATGGGTCTTCTATCCACCCACAAAAAAAAAAACTTAAGTTGGACATTACAATTCTCAAGTGAACTTTACAAAAACAATAATTAAGTGGTATTGCATTCTTAATTTCTGCACCTCCCTCACCAAGAGCAGATTTAACCAGTTTGGGGATACATAAGGTGTCGAGGACTGACCTGCAGTAGTTCGTCGGCATCTCGGTCCGTGGCTTTTGGCAAGTCTTGTGATAAGATGTCAAGAAACATGGATGACTTGAGCTTCATCCTGTGCAGCAGTGACCAATACGTCTTCCTCTCGTCCATACCTATGCCCGGCACATTCCTGGTGATAACGTCCGTCAACTGAAACCCAGATAAATGTGTTACAAAAAACTGTCTAAAACTCTTCTCTCTTAACCCCTTGAGGCCCAGAACATAATTTACATCGTAATTTGGGAACCATTAGATGATTTTTAGTGAATATAAGCCATATTTTATAGATATGACCTGTTTAGTATCCTTGTCCACTAACTAATTTGGTATATTCAGTTACTTTTCGTAATTCTATGGCTCGACAACATACAATTTTTTATAGCAAAGGAAAGATCTGGACGTGAAAGAGTTAAAACAATGTTGGAGCAAGGACCATACCCTCCACAGGGATTCCATGGTGATGTGGGAGGCTGTCTGGGTGATGACACAGGGCAGGAGGTGCAGTGCCTCGTCCCAGCGGTGGCCACAGACAGCAGTGTGCAGCAGCTCCAACGACCACCGATACTGCTTCTTACCTGCCAAAAAATAACATGGATATAAGATGACTACCGTAGATAACACTATAGTCGCCAGTCACTTGCCACTGCACTAATGTCGCCAGGTACAATATATTACGAATTTTAGCATCACTACAGACTTTTATGTGCCACTGAAGAGGCATCCACAGTAGTTTATATTATGTACATCACACTAAATGTCTTCAGTGGCACATAAAAGTATGTAGTGATGCTAAAATTCGTAATATGTTGTGCCTGGCGACATTAGTGCAGTGGCAAGTGACTGGCGACTATAGTGTTATCTACGATAGTGTTTATTATCATTATTATTATCACACGCTCCGCTGCCTCCCTCGACCACAGCCATCGCCACTAAGGTAACAATGTGCCTTTGATTATTAGACAATGTTTGTTTTGATTATTAGATTATTATTAGAAATTATTGATTATATTACTATTAGATTATTATTAGAATCTGAAATGAGTGTTTGTTCCGTCATGGTGCATTCTTTGCTTACCACACGGCTCCGCGGAACTCATCATCTTCTGTTGTGTTGGTCCAGGTTGCAGGCTGTCACTCCTCTGCAACAAGTATAGAGTCTTAGCTTTAGTGTAAGCTAATACCGTATCTTATAGTAATATTTCGCATGGGAACACTGTACGTAGTTGCGTTCAAGGAAGGAAGGATGAAGGAAGGAAGGAAGGAGGAAGGAAGGAAGGGAGAAAGATCTATGTTAAAAAGTACAAAAATACCAAAACGGCCTCATATTATCACCCCAAAACAACCTGATATTGACCCCAAACAACCTGCCATCAGCACAACACTCACCCTAATACTTGCTGCCTCCCTCCACCATCGCCTCTGTCTCTTCCTTCTCTGTAGCCGTTTTTGTTGCGTTTTTTCTACCTTTTCGACACATTTGGTCCATTTTGCCCCCACGCATGCCCGCCTGGCGCCAATCTCAGAATCAAAACAAGTGGTCTTAGTTTTTAACGGCACACAATATATATTTATTTTCTCACACACAACACACATTCAACCTTCACCACTATATAGTTTATTTTCCATCTATCTTAAAGTAATCGTCCAGACCATTTCATCATTCCTGATTTAATGCAATCAAATCATAGCCATTGACGAGTATATCAACAATACGTCGTCACTTTTTGTATCCAGTCAGCCGTTTTTAAATAATCCGCAATCAAAATCTGCAAATTCCCCGAGTTCTCAAAACGCACTCAAGATTTGCAGACGCTCAGGCTCAGGAGTAAGAGTAAGCAAAAGGAGGTGAAATGCTTGGTGAGGAAGGCAAGAGTGAATGAAGAGAGAAAAGTGATCAGAGAACTTAGGGAAAAAGGTGAGGAAGGAGGTAGGGAATGGTATAAGTTCTTGAGAGGAGAAGAGAGTAAGCATACAGGAAATGTAGAAGAACTAGTGGTGAATGGCAGGTCACTAAGGGAGAAAAAGGAAATGGCCAGAGCTGTAGAAGACTTCTGGAAAGATATTGGAGGTGTGAATGATCCTGATAGTGACTTAGGGAACGTCAACTTAGGGAGGAAAATAGAGGAAATGATGGATGAAGAAATTAGAATGGATGAGATTGAAGGGTATGTAAGAAAACTGAAAAATGGAAAGGCCCCTGGAATGGACGGTATCCCGAATGAATTGTATAGAGAGGGAGGTGAGGGAGTAATGAGGGAATGCATGAGTGTTTGGGACATATATGGAGAGAGGAAAGGGTGCCTGGTGCCTGGAATGACAGTAGAGTGACCCTCATACATAAGGGAGGACACAAGAGTAGGAAGGAGATTAAAAATTACAGGCCAATAGCGGTATGTGACACGGTATGTAAGATTTTCTGTGGTGTACTGAATGAAAGATAGGTGAAGTTGTGGAAAGAAATAAGGTGATGGGTGAAGAGCAGAATGGATTCAGAAAGACAGGAGAGGTGAGGACAATATTTTTGTAGTGAATGAAGTGATTGAGAGAAAAAGGGAAGGAGGGGGAAGAAAGAAATATCTAGCCTTTCTAGATATTGGGGAAAGCGTAGGGACAGAGTGGATAGGAGAAGGGCTATGTAAGGTATTGGAGACGATTGGCATGAGTGAGAAGGTTGTTAAAATAATAAGCAGTATGTATGAAAACAAAACAGGCCAAGTTCAGTATGGGTGACCTCGAGACTGGATGGGTGAATAGTAAGAGAGGAGAAAGACAGGGCTGGGGTCCTTTCTCCTCTACTTTTTTGGTTTATATGTTGAGGAAAGGGCAGTGAGAGTGAAGCGTACAGGTCTGGGTGTGAAAATTGGAGATGAAGGTTGAGTGTACTGATGTATGCAGATGATTGGTGATCCTTAGTGAAAACCACAATGAGCTACAAGAGATGCTGAATGCTGTGACTGAGTATGGAAGGGGACTTCAACGTTAGGCTCAGTAAGGAGAAGAGTCAAGTGTTGGTGGTGAATGGGGATGACTCTGATGATGACAGGATTTGGATGGTGGGGGGAATTAAATAAAGAGAACAAAAGAGTACAAGTATCTGGGTATTTTGGTTGGAGATAAAGGCTGTGAGAAAACAAACATGAGAGGATAGCTAGAGCCAACCAGTGGGTTGGAAGGCTAGGCGGGTGTGGCAAGATGTCGGGCCAACAAGTATGAAGTGTTGAGAGGACTATGGAAGGGTGTGGCAGTCCCTAGCATTATGTATGGCCTGGAAAACAATGGTGTGGTCTAGGAAGGAGTTGGACAGATTGGAAGTAACACAGAACAAAGCAGGCAGAATAGCATTAGGAGCCAATAGGTATTGGCAGTGGAAGCGATTAGAGGAGACATGGGATGGAGCACGTTCAGAGAGAGGATAGCAAAGGCAGGACTGAGGTACAGAGCTAGACTGCAACGAATGGATGACAGCAAATGGGCAAGCAAGGTTGGGACTGGAATATGTATGGGAAGTGGATGAAGACTCAGTAAAAGTGGAAAGATGGACAGGTGAACTGGGAATGTTTGTGGACAGGAGTGATGAGACATGGGAGTATGGCTGTATGCAAAAAAGGAAATAAATAGGGGGTGGAAGAGAAAGGGAAAGAAAAAATGGCTGAGGGAAGAGTGAGAAATAACACTGGAATGGTACGGAGAAAGGACCAGCCACGGTAGGAAAGGTTCTATGATGGTGGCTATGGAGGGGACCTACTCTTCAGAGCCAGGACAAAGTCGCTGGAGGTAAATAGCCGTATGTACGATGGAAGAATGATGGCAGCAAGGTGTGTGAGATGTGTGTGGACAGGAGTGGATGAAACCGTGGAGCACTTGATGCTGGAATGTGAACGGTATGAGTATGCTAAAAAACACAGATGTTGGAGGTAGTGGTAGGAGAGGTCGGAGTGGAAGAATGGCGAGAGATGAGAGACAGGGAGTGGAGATGGAGTCCCTGCTGGGGTTGTGGTGCTGAGTGGAGGAGTGAAGTCGTGTGATTGAGGTGTAAAAGAATTTTTGGAGAACTCTTGGAGGGCACGTAGGAGAGAGCATGAGAGGCAGGGGGCCCCTCAGTGATGGGGGACCCCGTATGAAAGTGATGCAGAGAGAGGAAGGAGGGGGAAAAAAGAAATCCCTAGTTTGCTTCCCCCTTTTGCTTCTCTCCCAACCCGATTACATGTGTGGGAGAACGCCGGACCAAAGGCTTCACTGACAGCATCTGCTGGGTGACTCCCAAACAAGATCAAGATCAAGATCAGGCTCCGTGGACGTAGCATCAGGGGGGCTCCTCTTCCCGCGCTGATCAGAGGCACGTAAACACAGAGATAAAATATAATAGTACTTGAAGATATTTGGGTGTTTCTGATAGATTTTTTTGAAAATTGCCACATGCTGCATCCTTTATGGGTGCAGCATGGTTCCTTCCCACACACACGCCTGCACACCGACACCCTTCCCACACACACGCTTGCATAAAACGCCTCCTTCCCACACACACGCCTCCGTCCCACACACACGCCTGCACACCGACACCCTTCCCCCCACTCACGCCTGCACACTCCGCCTCCCCTCCCACACACACGCCTTAAAACCGACACCCTTCCCACATCACAACACCCACACCCTTCCCACACACGCCTGCACACACGCCTCCTTCCCCCACACACGCCTGCACACACGCTTCCTTCCTACACACACGCCTGCACACCGACACCCTTCCCACACACACGCTGGGAAATACTTTGGAACTCATCCTTCCGGCCCTTTTACTGAAAAGAACTACCGCACTGGTATTGTATGCTTTATACTTCACATCTGTATAGGTTCCAGCGTGCGCTCAGCCTTGGTTAACCCACACGACCGCTATGCAATATGAGGTGCCTCAAAAAAATTCTAAGTCCAGTTAGGTTAGGTTAGGTATACTTTGTGGTTAAGGTTAGGTTAGGTTGGTATCTTTGTGGTTAAGGCTAGGTTAGGTTAGGTATACTTTGTGGTTAAGGTAGGTTAGGTATACTTTGGGTTAAGGTTAGGTTAGGTTAGGTATTTCTTTGTGGTTAAGGTTAGGTTAGGTTAGGTATACTTTGGTTTAGGTTAGGTTAGGTTGGTATCTTTGTGGTTAAGGTTAGGTTAGGCTAGGTATACTTTGTGGTTAAGGTTAGGTTAGTTAGGTATACTTTGTGGTTAAGGGAGGTTAGGTTAGGTTTAGGTATACTTTGTGGTTAAGGTTAGGTTTTAGGTTATACTTTGTGGTTTTTAAGGTTAGGGATTAGTTAGGTTAGGTTATAACTTTTTGGTTAAGGTTAGGTTAGGTATACTTTGTGGTTAAGGTTAGGTTAGGTTAGGTTAGGTATACCCTTGTGGTTAAGGTTAGGTTAGGTTAGGTATACTTTGTGGTTAAAGGGTTAGGTTAGTTAGTTAGGTATACTTTGTGGTTTTAAAGGGTTTTGGTTTGGTTAGGGATACTTTGTGGTTAAGGTAGGTTAGGTATACTTTGTAGTTAAGGTTAGGTTAGGTTAGGTATACTTGTGGTTAAGGTTAGGTTTAGGTTAGGTATACTTTGTGGTTAAGGTTTGGGTTTGGTATACTTTGTGGTTAAGGTAGGTTAGGTATACTTTGTGGTTAAGGTTAGGTTAGGTAGATTTTTACAAAATAGTGACTTTGATGATTTTGGGAGGAGCCATAAATCACTTATATTTGCTTCCCCACCCAAAAAACCGTATTCCGCCAGTTCCCCAGGCTTGTTGGCTATAGGGGAAGAAAAAAAAAGATAGGGGTGAAGGACTTCTTCCAAAGTTTTACCCACGCCTGCACACCCCGCCTCCTTCCCACACACACGCTTGCATACATTTTTCCATCCCAGGTGAGAGTGGCTTTTGTGAGGATGTCACACCCAAGAAGTACATCGCCGTTGAGATAAGAGTCTGGGATAACGGGAAACCACTTTTTAAACTTTTGTCCGTCACCGATTTCAATTTCTGCCCATATCATACCGAGAATTTTTAACGGAGTGTCTGTGATTCCTACCAGTTGGGGAAAATTGCGTCGTAAGTTTATTTCCCCTCCGATTCGTTTGGCGGTAGGCTACATTCTTTGATCAAAGTGTAACCACTCCCTGTGTCTACTATCGCTTCTACTATCTTCCCGTTTATATTCACGTGGATAGTGGGTGAAATATCGTCACCGTCTAGTCATGATAATTGTCTAGGGTTTTGAGTTTGACTTGGATGTTGAGGACTATTTGCCTGGGCACGCCCAGGACAATTTCGATCTCCCCTCCGGCAACCGGGTTTGCGACAGTCGAAACAATGACCTAGCGGAGGTTTCCTCCAGCACTCCGGAAGGTTATGCGTTTGTGTTTGACAATAAGCGCAATACTTTTGAGTGAATGTTTCCCTCCGTGAAGGACTCGCGTGGGAGGATGACTTTTCTTGTTTCACTTGGGTCAAACTGGCCTTTAGTTCTTGGATTTGTTGTTTTAGACTTTCCACTTCGTCTTTGGTGGTCTCGGAGTTTGGGAAATGTATGGAACTATTTGTTTCTTTTTCGTCTAGCACTTTTCCTTCTTTCTTATGTGCTGGGATCATATTAACCTTTGGAGTGTGTCTCTCTTCGAGCAGTTGGCGTTCGTGCTCGAGACGGTCTATGAATTTTTTAAGGGGATATCCTTCATCCAGGAATCCTTCTAGTTTCTCTCGCGACGCGACTGGTAGGCCGTACCACAGTTTTCTCTTTATTGTCTTATCACGGTCGGGGAATTTTTCATTTGGGAGTTTTGTCGCAATCACCGCATGTTGGCAAATAAAACGATGTGTGAAAGCTTGAGGAGATTCCCCCCAGTCGTAACTCATTGTCTCCAATGCCTGCCAGGCTCTATCAACACTCACTTCGGTGGTGATCTCGGTCTCGAAAAGATTTCTAAGTGTCGCCCAAGTCTCTACTTTATGGTTCGTTTGATAGCTGTGAATTAAGATTGAGAGTTCTGAGCACACTCTCCCTTTTGCAATTTGGATGCGTGTTGCGTCGCTTGAGCTACATTGTTCTATTAATTCAAAGAACATTTGGAGTCGGGCTGTTGCGTCAAGGCCTTGTAGTTGATGTAATTCCAATACTGGAATATCTCGAGGTTTGATGAGTCCCTCTTTCACGCTATCCGTGGATAATTGAGGGCATGGAAAGGGTTCGTTGCTTTTCCTCTTCCGCTATCCGTGGATTTGAGGGGCTGGAGGTTCGTTGCTTTCCTCTTTACGCTATCCGTGGATAATTTAGGGGCATGGACAGGTTTCGTTTGATTTTTCTCTTCCACGCTATCCGTGGATAATTGAGGGGCATGGAAAGGGTCCGTTTGCTTTTCCTGTGACCATAATTCAATTCTCTTCATTCTCGCAGCTCTTATTTCTTCCACTAAATCTTTTCTCCGTCTTATTCTTTCTGCCTGCTCCTCCTCCTCCTCCTTCGTTTTCATCTCGGGGAATATGGTATCTTCACAACTCATGATGACGCTTGGAGAACACCTCTTATAGACACAGGTAGGGACTCGATTCCCGTGTTTCCGTCGGTCAATAGAAAGACACTCGGGTTTCCCGTGACTAATAGATGTGGTTCTCTTTCTGAATAAATGCATGGTTCTATTAAGCAGATGCACACTACCGCCTCACAATTCCTCTCTATTGTGCGCGTAATTTCCTTGATAGGGTAAGCAAGAGAGCCGGGATCTATGCTATCGTCAATATCGTTGCTACCTAACCACAAAATGCACAGATAATGTGGCCATACCAGGACACTATTTAGTCTCATCTGAGAAAAAAGGAATTTGCCCTTCATCCCGAAGCTCTGAAATCCTAATTTCAGTTCCTTGGACGTCGAATGATTTGGGAGGTTGCCTGTCCTAACAATGAGATTTTGTACATGTTTCCTGAATTTTTGACTATTTAGCTACTTTCCCCAAGGTGATATTCTGTTGTTATTTGTAGGAAATAATAACCCACCGCTTTAGTCACCAGTGTGGTGCCAGGATTTTTATAGGTTGGTTGTTACTTGTACCTTTGTTATTGAATGAAATTAATTGGTTAGGATTTTACATTGATTACAACTGAATTGAGACTTGAAACTTGTCTTATGACTTCACTAGTTAATTATAGTACGAACACTTCTCGCTGCGAGAGTACTGAAATGGGAATGAACTTAAGGGAAAGGGGTAGGAGTTAAGGAGTGAGGGGAAATGCTGCCACCAGCTCAGGCAAGTAGTTCTATGGTTTTACTTCCTGGGCACGTTTGAATAGATATATATTAGATTTATCTTGGTAGTCGTGGTTGATACTTAGAATTACACCGCGTAAGGCTGACTCTTTTGGAAGTGTGGGGAATTACTGTCCTAACACAGAATAATCACCTGAAGTTTCTACTAAATGACACAAGAACTATATTTGAAACATCATCCTATTTATTCATCCTGAAGTATTATGTCTCTTGTTTGAGATCTCAGACGCACATATAAGCTCTAATCCAACACAAGAAAGCTCTCCACCCTGACACAGGAAAGCGCTCCAATCTGATACAAGAAAGCTCTCCACCCTGACACAGGAAAGCTCTCCAATCTGATACAGGAAAACTTTACACTCTGATACAGGAAAGCTCTCCCCATCTGATAAAGGAAGGCTCTCCCCATCTGATAAAGGAAAGCTCTTATGAGCATAACCTTCCTCACTGAATCCTATTAATGAATTATCATTCACTTTATGTAACTATACGCTGAATACTTATAGTTATACATGGAAAATATAAGGGGGGAATATAAGAGTAAGAATGTTGTTTGCGTTTCACTTAAAAACCATGTGACGGTTTTTTTTGTCAGACTGAGACGTCCGTCTGAGTCTGGAGAGGGATGGAGGAGAGACTCGCGTTAATAACACTTATAGGGACAGGCCAGGCCTCCTATGAGTTAATGAAAAGCTAACCAACTCTACCTAATTCATATAGAAATATAGATAGATATAATATAACAAGGAAGGGGGGGGGGATAGGAGCGAGGTACCGAGGTCTTACCTGGAGAGGGATGGAGGAGAGACTGGCGTCCCTCGGGGTGACTAGGGCGAGGTTTGGCTTAGTGGCGGGAAAAAGGGGAATGTTCGGATTCTATGAACCTGGCCTCTCCTGAAGGGATTATCAGACCATGAATGACTAATTAACTAATGAAACAAGTATACTTATGAAATGGCTGCCTATAATACAGTTCTTTAACTTTGATATAGAAGAATTTAATATTTTTACACTAATACCCAGGGAAAGATGTCCTACCGTCGTGGGAAGCCTTCGAACACGTGTTTTAGAGCGACGAGGTATGATGAGATGTGATAGAAATTTGGTCGACTCTCAATTTAGCGAAGACCACGACTAACCTCCTCATGTATGAACTTGATCTTACACTATGGTGACTATTTTGAATGACATTAAGAATCTAAGAGTGTTCATGATCTGATAGGAGGGTGAGGGAGGATGAAAAGTTTTTAATCTCCTAGTTTATCGATGAACGCGAAATAAAGGTCCCACGCATTTTGACTCGTACCCTGAGTGTCCTGGGGGGGGAGGGAGTGAGGGAAGGGAGGAAGATAGAAGTGAGAGACAAAAAGAAAGAAGATAAATTTCACGAGAAACGAAAAGATTGAATTGCTTACGGACATAACCGGGAATTGTATGATAGGAATTCCCATCCTATCTCTTCCGAATAACGGGCATTACAGTATGTCTTTCTCTCTTTCTCACTTCTATCTTCCCCCCCTATTCTCCCCCCCATACACCCAGAGCACGAGTCCTAATGTGTGGGAACATTTATTTCGCAAACTTCTCATCCTCCCCTCATCCTCCTGACAGATCGAAAAACACTCTTAGATTCTTAATGTCCTTAAAAACAGACACAATAGTGTCGGGTTACGTTTATAAATGGGTGGGTTAGTCGAGTTATTCGCTAAATTAAAAGTCGACCAAATTTATGTTCCGACTCCACATACCTCGTCACTCTGGAAAACACGTTCGTAGGCTGACCAAAAGGGGGAACAACTCTCCCCGGATATTAGAATAAATGTATTAAATTCTTCTATATCAAATTAAAAGAACTGCGTCATAGGCAGCCATTTCATATGTAAAACTTGCTTCGTTAGCTAATTAGAGTCATTCGAGGTCTTATATTCCCTTCAGGGGAAGTCTCTCATAAGTATCCGAACATTTCCCTTTTTTCCCGCTAATCCTCCAACTTGCCTCGGTTTCACCACGAGGAAATCAGTCATCTCTCTACTCCTTTCAAGGTAAGACATACGGTGACTTGCCCCTATCTGCCCCCCCCCCCCCTCCTGTTATAATATATCTATCTATATATATATATATATATATATATATAATATATATACCGTTGTTTAGTGTTCATTAACGCATAGGTAGCTTGTCATGCCCTTACAAGTGTTATTAAAGAGTCATCTCTCTACTCCTTTCAAGGCTCTGGCGAATGTCTCTGTCGGAAAGAAATCAAGCCACATGGTACAGTGAATCACAAACAAATTCCATTACTCTTACATTTTCTCTCCCCTATATATATTCCATGTATACCTATAGTGCTCAGTTTGTATGGACATAGATGGTAGTTCTAAGAATAAATTCAGTGAGGTAGGTTATGCTCTTTAGAGCTTTCCTTCGCCAAAATTTGAGTTATACATGTACCTAAGTTCTCAAACAAGAGAAATAACGTTTCGTGGTGAATAAACCGGATGATGTTTAAAGTATAGCTTCTTGTGTTTCTTGCAAAAACCCCAGGTGACTATTCCCTTGTTATGGAAATATTTCCCCACGTCTCAAAAAGAGTTTCAGCCTTACTCGGTGTAATAATAAGTACCCCCCACGACTACCAAAAATTCTCAATAGAAAAATCGTGTTCAGGGAGAAAACCCATAGGACTCTCGCCTGGACTGGGGGCAGCATTTCCATTTACTAAACCCAAATTAAATCCCCCAAATTCATTTGTGACGAGGAGAATTTTTTTCGTAATGGAAAATTAAATTCAATTAAAATATTCAACAAAAGGGTGTCAGCAATTTAAAAAAAACCCGGGCTCACACAGGATGGGATGAAAGGGGGATTTAGGTAGTTTTTAGGTGAGGGGAACGACCACTGTAGGCCTCGCCCCCTCTTGAGCTTCCTTCAAATCGAATCAAATATAAAAAGAAAAAGCAGGGATGGGGGGTGGGGACGGGGAGAAGAATAGAGGGGTGAGAGAAAGGAGGCTAGTAAAGAAAAAGTCCGGGCTTGACCCGGGTGCTGAGTGTTTGTGTGTTTTGTTGTGCGTCGATCTTGACCTGCCCAAAAAGCTTCCCTTCGCACAAAGCAAACGAAACCACTCTGGGGCGGTTGGCGGGACGGGGGCCCCCGGGAAGATGGTGCTCCACACCCCCAGGAAAACCCCGCGCCCACCCCCGCCGCCCACCATTCTTCTTTTTGGGTTTTGTTCTTTTTCCCTTTCTTCGATTTGACTTTTTTTCTTCTTCTCTTCGTTCTTTTTTCTTCTTACTTGTTTTTGTTTTTTGCTTTTGTTGTTTGTTTTTTGTCTTTTTTTTGGGTTTTGTTTTGTTTTTTTTCTGTCACCCCATGTACCGCGCACACCCCTACTCCTGGGCACCCCGCCGGGCGGCGGGCTCATTTCCCCCACACATCCTCGCTTTCCCAACATATACAAACAGGGGGAAGGAAATTGTGAAAAATTTGTAAAAAGAAGTCTGAGTTTAAAAAAATTTTTTTTTTTTTTGTTTTTTTTTTTCGAGATTGGAGGGGGGAAGAAGGACCCCGTAGAGCGGGGGACCTACATTTTTTTCGGGGGATCCGAACCAGATGAGAGGGGAAAGGGCGGGGGAAGGGAGGTTTGTGGGAGTAAAAATTTTTGCAGCAGCGTAAAAAGGGTAAGTTTACCTCCGTTAGCAAGGGGTATTGGTTTTAATGGGGCCCTCGCCCAAAACCAGGGTAGGATAGAGCATGAATAGAGAGGGGGAGGGGGGGGAATGGAACGGAGGGATTGTAGGGTAAAAGTTTTGTAGCAGCAAAAAAGGGGGGACAGGATCCCTTTCGAGAGCGAAGGGGTCTTGGAATTTATGTGGCCTGTCCGAACCAGGGAAAGGATAGTGAGAGTAGGTGAAAGGACAAGGAGAAAATACACCGAATTTCTTCCCCACCGACCGACAAAATTTACAACCCGGGGGGACGACCCGAAAGAAACCAGTTTTCATCCCCGCTTTTGTGTGGTGGTGAAACCAGGTCTGCTCCCCCGCGGGTGTGGAGGCCCGTCGGTGATGACGCAAGGGCCCGGGGGCCCCCTCGAACTTTAAACTTGGTTGCCTTGCGCCGCCATCAGCCCCTTGGGTTTTTCCTGTGGCCTCCCCGGGGGGGAGGGGGACAGAGGGTTAGAGAGTGGGGTTTGGGGGGGGGGGGATCCAGCGGAAGACGGGCCGCGCGGCCGGGTGGTCACGGTCATTTGCCGTGGGGCCCCCCATGGCCTGTCAGTTTGGCCCGCCTGGATGGGAAAACCCTCCGGCCCTGAACCGTTGGAAGAGGTGCAGGGGGGTTGCACGCGCACCAGCCTATCAAAAAAAAAAATTTTTAAAAAAAAAAATAGAATACCAAAAACTATAAACAATAAGTGAGAAAAAAAAAAGCCGGACCACTGCGTGCCTCCCCTGAGGAAAACCCGTTGGAAGATGTGGTTATTTCAAAAGGAAAAGGGTGGGTCGTGGGTGTGAACCTGTTAGGAAACCTTTTTTGGGGAGAAGTGGTCTCGGGCCCGGGCGTCGCGACTCCCGCTGCCAGCGGGTTTGGACATCTCTAAAACTACCCAGGAGTGTGTAAGGAAGGTCTGGCCAAGCCTGGCCCTCCCGGGGAGCGGGTGGGAAAAAAAGGGGGTTTTTGGGAAAAAACAGGAGTTAAGGCCGTTCCCATCAGCCCGCTTGTCGGGGCCGTTTACAACAACACCGCTCAAAAAATGACGTCACCATCTCCCGCTTGAGTGGTATTTGTGGTAATGGGCACAGTTGGGAACTCCGCCGAGCGGACACCGCCGACGGGAGAGATGACTTGAATTTAACTTTTTACGGCGGCCGTACAGTGGTACGGCGGTGCGGTAGATTTGTTGTGACGTCATTTGGGGCGTCTTTTTGGTGTATGGCGGCCCTACAAACGGGAAAGGGGGAACCGGGGGTTTTGTGGGAAACAGTGAAGGATTATGTGTATTGGAATGGGGGGGGTTGGGGTTTTTTGGGGTTTAATTGAATGGGAAACATGGGGGCGTTTTGGTTAAAGGGAAAAAAATACTACTACCGCCAAAATTTTAATTTCCGATTTGTTTTGTGGATCTCGGAGATTGTTCATATACGAGTGTTGTTCTAAAAATTTGAGGGGGTATAACGAGGCGTCCAGTAGGGTAATGGGTCTACCCTTTCCCAATCGCGCATGTGCAGAGGACTGTGCTCTCGTTTCCAAGGGGATGCCATGCAGCGCGCTGATTACGTGTTTCCTTTTCTTCATCCATTCTGCCGGGGGTGGGGGGGGGTGTTTGGGGGGGGGGGGAAGGGGGGGGGGGGGGCGGGGGGGGGGGGGGGGGGGGGGGGGGTTTTTGGGGGGTAAAGAGGTTATTTTCAGAAAAAACCCTGGGAGTTTCGGGCCCCACAGGCCCAGGTAGAGGAGAAAAATTTTAAATGAAATGAAAAGGAAAATCGTACTTGTGTGTCACAGTGGGTTTTTTTAACCTGGTGGCCAGGCCCCAAGGGGGTGGGAAGAATTTAAGGGGCATGGGGGGCTGTTGCTTAACCCTTTCTAAAAATTTTTGGAAAGGAAAAAAAAAAAATTTATCATGTCCCCGGCAAAGAAATTTCTTTTTTTAATTTTAAGATTAATCATTAAGTTGACAGAAATTTTGTTAAATTAATATTGTTACGAATGGGTGGTACGTGTTATGTATGTTTTTGTGTGAAATTGTAATTTTTTGTGCTTTTAGGTGTGATAGAAAAGCGGAGGGAAACGCGGAGAGGGGGGTGAGAGACCCGGGGGGGAACCCCGGGGGGGGGGGGGAGGGGGGGGACAGAGGGAGAGAGGGGATCGAAGATCTCAGTGGGCCTGGGATATCATCACGTAAACATTGGGTATAATTGATTCTAACCATATACTGTGTTACTTATTTTTTTTCAAAAAATTATAAATGGGTCGCTGTTTTTGTGTGTGAAAAATTTCTTATTTTTTGTTAAAAATTGTTTTTCATCTCTTCCCTAATTAGGGATTCCGTTTTTTTTTTTTGTGCTAATATTGATGTGACTCGCTTTTTCTTCTTATTTTTAATTGGGGCAGTGCTTTTCAAAGGGGGCATGTTCTTGCTGTAGAAAGTACATTTCAGCTTGCTAGCTTGAGTGGTGAATGTTTATCATCTTTACTCTTTCTGTGTGTATGTATGACTTGACGAAGTCAGAGAGGCTGTAGCAAAGTTGAAGGGTGGAAAGGCAGCTGGTGTTTGTAATATCAGTGCGGAGCTCCTCAAAGCTGGGGTGAGGCATGATCCGCGGGTTGCATGTTGTCCTGACTGCCGTGGTGGCAATCAGGTACCATTCCTCCTGACTGGAAAATGGGGCTGGTCGTCCCTATCTGGAAAGGGAAAGGGGACCGTCTAGGACTGCAACAATTACCGCGGTATTACACTGCTCAGCGTACCAGGCAAGGTGCTTGCCCATCTATTGCTGACACGAATTCGCAGTCATCTGGTGAAGCATCAGAGACCTCAGCAGTCTGGGTTCACGCCTGGTAAGTCAACAACGGACCGTATCCTAGTGCTTCGTGTCCTGGTGGAACGCCGACGTGAGTTTCGACAGGGGATGCTTGCAGCCTATGGTTGATCTCAAGAAGGCGTTTGACTCAGTGCATCGTGAGTCACTCTGGGATCTTCTGCGACTTCGAGGGATTCCTGCAAGGACTATTGGTTTGATAACTGGTCTGTATTCTGGACTGAGAGTGCTGTGAAGTGTGGGGCAGGTGTATCCAGCTTCTTTCCTGTGAATACAGGAGTGAGGCAAGGGTGCGTCCTTGCCCATCACTTTTGCAACGCTTGTATGGACTGGGTTATTGGACAAGGTTGTATGATCAAAGTGATTGTTGGAGCATCCGTCGGCAACACCAAGATCACTAACTTGTTTTTGCCGATGATGCAGTATTCTTTGCTGAGTCGCTGGAGGTCCTGGTGATGGCTCTCGAGGCGCTGCACGAGGAGGCAAAGCCTTTGGACTTGAGGTCTCCTGGCTCAAGACCAAGGTCCAGGTGTTTGGAGACTTACTAGATGAAGCAGTACAGTCTGTTCATGCGTGTGGCGAGGACATTGAGGTCTTGGAAAGTTTTACATACCTTGGTAGCGCAGTCCATAATGACGGCGGGTCACGTCAAGAAGTCTTACGGCGGATTGGCATAGCCCACGGTGTTATGACTCGCTCAGCGCGGGAATATTTGGCGTTGCCGGTACTGTGCAGGAGGACAAAGATCCGGATCTTCAGTCGCTTGTGATCCCTGTCTTACTCTATGGTTGTGAGACATGGACACTAAATAGTGACTTGAAGAGACGAATCAATGCCTTTGGTAATAAGTGTCTTCGCAGAATCATGGGGTATCGCTGGGATGATTACGTGTCAAATCAGCGATTGCACCGTGAGACTGAATCGAGGCCTATTACCTGCATAGTCCGTCAGCGCCAACTTCGGCTATATGGACATGTGGCACGCTACCCTGAAACCGATCCTTCCCATCGGGTTGTAAGAGACAATCCGGCGTGGAGGAGGCCAAGGGGCGCCCACAAGGCTCGTGGCTGGGGCAAGTTGATGTTTCTTGTCGAGAGCTGCTTGGTATGGAAAGGAGCCTGCATGGAACTCGCGCGTGTGACCCCCGGGAGTGGCGTCGTAGGGTGGGCGAGGCGACGCGCCCCCGGCGTATGCCCCCAATGATTGATTGATTGATTGTGTATGTTTGTGTATGACTGTGTGTGTGTGCTTAATTTGTGAGTCCATGGATGTGTTATGTATGTGGATATTTGTGTGTTTGTCATTTATCACTTGTCCTATTTATCTGTCCTTCATTATCATTCTTTGTCTTATCACTTAATGTTTGTTCTGATGTTCTGTCTTCTTTATTTTCCGTAGTTTTCAATGGCTCAGTTTTAGTAAAGGGGGAAATACAGTGAGATCTTAATACGGTTTTCATAAACCCCCTCGCTGATGGCTGGGAAAAACCTCGTGTGTACTGGCTTCAAAGTGCTGGGGAACGATTTATGGGGCCTAGAAAAGTTGAAGCATCATTTGCTGACCATCCTCCACAGTATGCGAGAAAGCCCCCGATTCTTCCGCCACGAAAGTAGTTTGGGAAAACAAAACGGGTGCGCTGGTCTTTCCACAACAACCTATGAGTTAGCATCATACGGTTGCCCTCAAATAGCGAAGCAAAAAACCCCACAAAATTTTGGTAAAACCTTTAAATAAACCAGTATTTAAAATGGTAAAGGGTTCTTGGAGATGCAGTAAACGAAAAATTCAAAAAATTTCCTTTGCAACGACACAGTGAACGGAAAGAAATAAAATGTCAATGCAAAAAAGGAAAAAGTGATACGGAGATAAAATCGTCCCCAACGGTATGTTTGCTGCAGCTGGATGGTAAAGGGTATGAGTTCTTGTGCCAGCTACTCGTGTTTGTTGGGTATGTTTTCTTGTGTGATATAAAGAAGAATATCTGGTTATGTCACAGCTTAAACCCAACCACAACACAAAAGTGTGATGGCTAAGCTTCTTCTTTTTTCACAGCTAACGGATCCCCTGGGAAAATTTTGTGGAGTCTGTCAGACGGGGCTCCAGCGTGCGGGGATCAAAATCAGGGTTAAACTGTAAAGGGAAGTGGCTCCAAATGCCAAGGGTTCATTGTATGATCCTCGTTTTGCACGCGTCAAAAACCTCCCTGATCTTTGCAGATCCTGGAGGCGGGGTCAAATGCGTAAACTTTGTAAAAGCTGGGCTCTGAACTCTCCCCCTTTTTCCAAACCTTTGTAGAGCTGTTCGGAGCATAAAGCTCCCTTTTTTACCCCAAAAGTGCGCTGGCTTTCCGGGGGCAATGTTGTAATCGAGTTTTAACTTCGGGGGGAGCTTAAATTGTTCCTGGAATGAAGGAAAAGGAAATTTTTTTGTCACTTCAATGAGGTTTTGGGGGAGCCACGTCTTGCATATTAGCAATTTTTGAGCGCAAAATAGGTTGATCTGAAGCTAGGGGAAAGGGAAAAGAAATGTGTTTCCCTGATGGATTGCCCTTCGTGGATTTCTTGCCAAACTCCAAAATTGGAAAAGGAAAAAGTCGGTGGGGGGGAATTTTTGCCATTTTTTTAAAAACCCTTTCAGCTGTCCTTGACGAGAATAAGAAAAAATCGCTTGCCCATTATTAAACTAAATCACTCAGCATCTGAGACCCTTTGGAAAGTAACTTAATGGTACTACTTCCCAGAATTCGAGGGGAAAAGGAATTGGGTAATAATCCATTCTCGGGGCCCCTTTTGATATTACTACCTTCCTGTTTCGGGAAGATTTCCTTATCTAAAACATATTCTGCTGCCCAAATTTCTCTATGAAAAAAATCTCTGAATGTTTTCTGGTTTCTGCATCACCCATACCCAAAAAGTCATGAGATTGACTTCGCTTTCCTGCCTTTTCAACTACCTATTTTTGAGTCTGGTTTTTTCCACCCTTCTACAAATCAAGAAAAAAGAGCCGGGAAACCCCTTTGGGTGTGGGCCCCGACATGAAGTGCTTGTATGACCAAACCCCGGATTCGTCACTACTGAAAAAAACATACCCTTCCCCCCTGATGGGGTGATAAAAATTGCAGAGATTATTCCTTTAAAAAAAAATTCAAAATTTTCAGTGTCCGCTGTCTTTTGTACAAGTGAGTAATTCGCTATCACAGAAATCTTTAATTAAAAAATTTGACTGTAAAATTTGTAAAAGCAAGGGGGTTTTTTCTTCATCAAATTTTTTTAAATTTTTTTTTTTACCTTTTTTTTGGGGGGGTTTGGGATTTGGGAAAAAATGAAGGGGGGCCACACGAATGTTGAAATTTATGAGGGGGGTGGGGTGAAAAAAAGGGTTTAGCCCTGGCTAGGCATCGCTCGACACAGAGCACAGTCCCCCTGCGCAGCGCAGATTGGAAGGGAAACGCATTATCCTACTGGACGCCTCGTTATACTTCACAGGACTCACCTTGACAGCCCCAAAAAACACCCAACCAGCGAAAGACCTTCATTGCCTAAAACCGTATTGATAAAAAGATAAAAATGTTTTTGACAGCGGGTTGAGTACCTTGCCCGACACACACCGGGTTTACACACCCTAAACTGTCCCCTTTTCCCGGGATATGATCATGTCCCACACATGGATCCACACCCTCATGCCTGGATCTTGTTCCTTTTTCTGCAGGAGTCGTGGGGCTCCCACGTACCCCTATGGCCCAAGGTTTTTACACAGCGGGGTGATCCACGGTTCCCCCATGCTGTTGTGGAGCTGGTCCTGGCACTGACGCCCATACCTATACCCCACAAACTTTCCCCCGTATGGGTTTTGGGGGACCCTTTCCCCCCCCCCCCACACCCAGTACCTTTCATAAAACATCAAAAGGGGTTTTTTCTGCCTTTTTTATCTTTTCTATGCTTTTTGGGAAACCCTATTTTCCCCCACCACGGGGGGTTTCTGACACCACTGGCCTGGTGCCCTTTTACCTACGGCTATTTTTGCCACACCGGACCAAATTTAATCATATTGACAACCGCATAAGGGTCATGTGTTGGTGCGGTTAGAGAGAGAGAAAAAAGCGTATTCTTTCCTTTTAGGTGTCGTCGTTTTACAAGTTCCCTTGAGGCTCCGGTGCGGGGCACAAAAATGAGAGTCTTCGAGGACCGCGGACGGTACACAACAAGCTCCGTCGAGATCTCGGCAAACCGGGGCGCAGGTACCCAGCAAGTGCACCGGTCTCTAATGACCCTCCAGCTGACTGCAGCTTCGGGTGCGCCGGGGTGGGGAGTAGGAGAAAGAAGTGAGCAAAAGATGGAAAGGAGAGAAGGGCAGAGAATGAATAAGAGAACGCATCCCGGTCTGTGGGAAAGACTTCACGCAGTCTGGTCACATGCAAACACAGACTATACCCGGGTGAGAGCTTACGTGTGTCCTGAGTGTGGAAAGGCATTACAAGTGTCTCTAGTAATGCAAACACCACAGACTAATACACACCGTGATATCTTACTGTTCCTGAGTGTGGAAAGGCATTCAGGTCGTCTAGTAACATGCAAACACACAGACTAATACACACCGGTGAGAAGCCTTACGTGTGTCCTGAGTGTGGAAAGGCATTCAGTGTCTCTAGTAACATGCAAACACACAGACTAATACACACCGGTGAGTAGCCTTACGTGTGTCCTGAGTGTGGAAAGGCATTCAGTGTCTCTAGTAACATGCAAACACACAGACTAATACACACCGGTGATAGTCGGTCAGCCCCGGTCCGAAATTTTGCTCACCGGTATCAAATTAGGGCGAGAATGCTAAGAGTGTTTTTTGAGAAGGTATAAATGCCTAGAGTTAGAAAACATGTGATAGCATTGTGGGGGTGGCAGCTTTATATGAGTTATCTCCCTTTTTCCAAAATGGCCGCCAAAATACACCCAATAATTATGAAATTTTTAAATTTCGTTTATACTGCCCACGTGTAACAGCGTATATCATGTCCTGGCTAAATGACTCGACAAGAATAGCAGTCCTTTGGGATTTATTCGTAGTACTAGTTGTATCTCCAGTGAGGAGCCCGACCAGAAATCGCTGTAACTCATTTGGTATGGCGATATGAGTAGCTACATCAGACGGATGATATGGCCACGGGGTGAAAATCATGTCCTTCTTGATGGCCGTTCGGATATGTGACGAAGTCTGATCTATGATCTTGTTGATATCTGTAGACTTTGCCTTCCAAAGCTTGAGCTCCCTATGTAGATTTTTATTTTCCAAGACAACATCCTTTAATGAGACACAGCATGGAACCATCAACAACTTTCCCTTGTCGTCGGAAAATATTTCTACTGCACCTCCAAGCTCGGATTTCAGTCTTCTGTGCATATTCTTCTTTGTTGAATCCTTCAGAAGATTAACTCCACCAGACAACATTAATGATTCCAATTTTGTGGTCAAGGAGGTGACTGGTATAATCCTCTTGTTGGGGATAATATCTTCTCTGATGTATTCGAAAAGTTCTTGGTAAGCTTCTCCTTCACCTTGTGATACAGTATAAATTCATCTGTTACTTTCTCTTCTTCATTCTCATTGCTGTCCTCTTTGTTCCTAGTGTAATTCCTATAGCATGAAGCGTGGTAGTGTGCCTCTGCGGCAACAATGTCTCTACTGGTTAGTGCTATCATCCTGCCGTCTGCATTTCTGACGGCACTCTCTCTTAGTGTTTGATCTACTCTCAGTTGTGAAGCTAGCGTAAGTGTTTCACGTGTATTGGAGTGCTTTTTGAACTTGACCTTGCTACAGAATACGCAGATCGGAGCATAAACTCTTGATTCATGTGTTGATGTTCTGGAAGACTTTTTTGGAGGACAGTCACTACTACCAGATAGATCACTACTACATTCACCTGCTTTACTTTCAGAGTTTCCAAGTCTCTTTTTCATGGTGAACATGCTTCTACATTTTCGATGATAGAATATAATTGGAACTTCTTTGTCCTGAAGCGTTTTTGAAACGTCTAGAATGGGGACATGGTTCCTGACTTTGGCGGCTTCAAGTAAGGTTAACCAGGAGGCATGGCTTTGAGGACTGACAAAATGTTCATCTCCGTCGGATACTGCCTGGTGTATGATGCACAGTTTCTTGGCGGGTGCCTGTGGCGTTTCCATGTTAACGGACATTCCAGGCCTCCTACGTTGAAGTTCCACAGCTACCACGACACCGGATTCTGGTCCCGGATTCTTCTCTACATCACCAGCCTTCAACAATAGCTTCGAGAGGTAGTCGGCTGCTACTCTACCTCTCCACTCCAAAAACCCGACTTTCTCTGAACGCACGACCTGCGGGCCGGCTGGTCTTCCGGCAGTGGTGGTCTCCTCGAGGGTCTCCAACGTCGCCAGTCGATCGTCCGGTCCGTCTCTCGCCGATGAAATACGACACCTGAAAAAGAATTTTTTTTTTAATTATATGTATGTATATTTATATAATTATATAATATACAGTTTGGAAAAGGGGGATAACTCCCATAAAGCTGCCACTGCCACAATGCTATCACATGTTTTCTAACTCTAGGCATTTATACCTTCCCAAAAAACACTATTAGCATTCTCGCCCTAATTTGATACCGACCAACCCCCCAGGCTGATCGCCTATGAGTAGTCTTGAGCGTGGGCGTGAGCGTTGTGGTTTAACTGGGTATGAAAACCCGCTCGACGCCTCGATAACACCAACACACCGCCTCCGCCCTACACCACCCCGGCCTGATCACGGCCTGGCCACTTCGACTAACAAGACATTCCAGTATTAAAAAAACATAAAAACCGCTGTAGCGGTTAAACCGTGCGAGATAGAGACTTGACTTAGTAGTCCCAATTTGTTGGCCGTGATCGACTTGGGGGATGGAAGAGTTTTTTTTCTTTTTATAAACATAACACAACATTGGCCGCAGGCCCCCCATTGGGCCGCGGGCCCCATCCCTCCGCAGGACTAGGAGAGAGGTGCCCCGAGGGCACCCTTCCCCGGGTGGGCAAGAAAGGGAGGGATGGAGGGAAGGAAGAAAGAAAAGAGGGAGAGAGGGAAGGAAGGAAAGAGAGGAGGGAGAGAGGAAGGGAAAGGGAAAAGAAAGGAGGGAGGGAGGGAAGGATGGGAGAGAGGGAATCTTAATTCCCTGAGTATTTGAACCTTATTTCCCTTGGCGCAATTGATAATATTGGCATTGCATGTATACTGAATCCAGCATTCAGCCAGAACGGTTTAAGTTAGGGTTAAATCAGATTAAGTTAGGTTTGGTTAAGGTGGAGTTTGGTCTATAACAGTGATAAAAATAAAAATAAATCAATTCTACGCAGTGCAAAGCAGAGCAAGGTTTCGGGGCGGGCTTTGAGTGGCGGGGTGAAAACCCCGACACCTGTAACACAAATTAATTTCCGCAAAACGATGTCAGATTCATTCAATACACATCAAACGATTCAGAAAAATTAAGTTTTGGTCTCGAAAACGGTGAAAGCCACTACCGAAATTTGGTATTGTTCTAGTGCTTGCCCATACTCCCCTCTCTCCCCCAAAACAGCTTGGGAACCTGGGGGAATGCGGTATGCCTGGGGTCCCAAATATGCGTCGCAACCAACATAGTTTTTTGAGTTAGGGTGTTGAAAAATCCCTAGAATCGATCTGGGAAAATGGATGGGATTTCTCTATGTCTGAGACGTTGGGGACCTAAACGATCCTCACAAACAGAATGAGGACTGGAGTGTCGAGAGGGAGGGGAATAAAAAATAACCAGGCGGGTTGTTTAGGAGGGCAAGAAGGAGGGAGGGAGGGAAGGAAGGAAGAAAGGAGGGAGGGAGGGAAGGAGGAGAGAGGGAAGGAGGGAAAGGAGGAGGAAGGAGGGAAGAAGAAGGGAGGAGAAAAGAGAGGGAAGGAGAGAAAGAAGGAGGGAGATACTAGGGACGGAAGATAATGGAAAGAGTGAATTTTTAGTTAAAAATTGCAGGGCGGGGTTGAAAACCCGACACTGTAACACAAATTAAGTTCCGACAAAAACGAGTGTCAGATTTCATTCAATACACATCAAAACGATTCAGAAAAATTAAAATTTTGGTCTCGAAATCGGGGAAGCCCTACCGAAAATTTGGTATTTTTCTAGTGCTTTGCCCATAACGTCCCTCTTTTCCCAAACAAGCTTGGAACCTGGGGGAATGCGGGTATTTGGCTGGGTACAAAATATGCGTCGCACCACATAGTTTTTAGTTAGGGTGTTGAAAAAATTCCCTAGAATCGATCTGGGAAAATGGATAGGATTTCTTCTATGTCTAGGAGTGTGGACTGACGATCTCACAAACGATGGGGACTGGAGTGTCGAGAGGGAGGGAGAATAAAAATAACCAGGCGGGTTGTTTAGGAGGCAAGAAAGGAGGAGGGAGGGAAGGAAGGAAAGAAAGAGGGGGGGAGGGAAGGAGGGAAAAGGGAGGGAAGGAGGAAAAGGAGGGAGGGAAGGAGGAGAAAGAAGAAGGGGAGGGAAGAGAGAGGGAAGCGAGGAAAGAAGGAGGGAGGATAGCAGGACGGAAGATAATGGAAAGAGTGAATTTTTAGTTAAAAGATCTCATAAACCTGTGATTAATTACGCTAATGAACCGTGATTGGCACACACACACACCACACACACACACACACACACACACCACACACACACACACACACACACCACACACTGCCTACACGGTTCGTGTGGTTAAGAGCGTCCGGCACCATTCTGTCGTCCGTCGTTCGATTCCCTGTCCCCGCTCGTTCCCGGGATTTTTCCACGGGACAAAATTCTGGCGGTTACTGTCCACCTTGAGCAAGGGGATGGTGTGTGTGAGGTCCCAGCATTACTCAAAGATCGGTAATCATGAGCTCCAAGCTTGCACCGGGGGGGTGAAACTGCCGATCGCGAGTCCCGCTCGCGTGAACAAGGCCATGAATGAATGACACACCACACACAACACAGGTCATTAGTAATAGCTGTCCATGATGACAACATTTAATGGTTGAGAAATAAGCACTTTAATAGTTCTTCTGTCGACCTTCTATCCTAACGTTACATTTAATACCAATTACCATTAGCTATAGACATTGAATTATTCAATGGATGATGATGATAATAACACTAATAAGGCAAACTGGTCTATAAAAGTATATTTCATAATAGGTTACATGATAAACCCTAATGGGGAGAGAGAGAGAGAGAGAGAGAGAGAGAGAGAGGAGAGAGAGAGAGAACGCCATGTTGACATATTCATTCTATCAAAAATTTTTTTGTTATACAGCACAATTACTTATGAAGACGACACTATTATTTTGGTGCAGCTCATGTATTGGTAAAACTTTGGAAGAAGTCCTTCACCCCTATCTTTTCTTTCTTCCCCCTATAGCCAACAAGCCTGGGGAACTGGCGGGAATACGGGGTTTTTGGGTGGGGGAAGCAAATTTTAAGTGATTATGGCTCCCAAAAAATCATCAAAGTCACTATATGTAAAAATCTAACCTAACCTAACCTTAACCACAAAGTATACTAACCTACCTTTAAACCCCAAAGTTACCCAACCTAACAACCTTAACCACAAAGTATACCTAACCTATCCTAACCTAACCTTAACCACAAAGTATACCTAACCTAACCTAACCTAACCTAACTGGACTTAGAATTTTTTGAGGCACCTCATATTTCATAGCGGCCGTGTGGGTTAACCAAGGCTGAGCGCACGCTGGAACCTTTACAGATGTGAAGTACAATAAGCATACAATACAGTGCGGTAGTTCATTTCAGTCAAAGCCGGAAGGATGAGTTCCAAAGTATTTCCAAGTAACTAACCTAACCTCACTCTAACCCCTTAAAAGTAACTAACCTAACCTTACTATAACCCCTTAAAAGTAACTAACCTAACTTCACTATAGCCCCTTAAAAGTAACTAACCTAACCTTACTATAACCCCTTAAAAGTAACTCACCTAACCTAACTATAGCCCCTTATAAGTATCTAAACCCAACCTCACTATAACCCCTTAAAAGTAACTAACCTAACCTCACTATAACCCCCTAAAAGTAACTAACCTAACCTTACATATACCCCCTAAAAGTAACTAACCTAACCTTACTATAACCCCTACAAGTTGCTAACCTAACCTTACTATAACCCTACAGTTGCTAACCTAACCCTTACTATAACCCCTACAAGTTGCTAACCTAACCTTACTATAACCCCTACAAGTTGCTAACCTAACCTTAGTTGTGATACGACTTGAGAAAGTAAAGGGAATACAAAAAATGAAAAAAAAGTCTTGCAATCTGGGGAAAAATCGCTAGCCATCTAAGGAAAATCCCCAGAAAAATTATCACCCAACATTTAAAGCCTCAATGTACCCTAGCATTATAATCACATCATTAAACACTTTTAAAATATGAGTAAATAGTCCTTTCAAAATTACCTTCAAAGTTGAGATACACCGTGACGGCTGGCATATGGCGCCGATGTTAGGCTACTTGATAGGGTGATTTGTATAATTACGTATTAAGTGGTAGTTATCGACAACTATTTTCTACTGATTTTCTATTAAAGTCCAATGTGGCAGGTTTAACAAGTGCAATAACCTTTCGTTTGCAAAATGAGTTTGTGGCGCAGACACAAATAAAAGTTCCTTTGGTTTCTCGTTATTACACTCCTAATAAAAGTCCACCATCACCATGGAGTCACCATCACCACAACCTTCTGTGCCTGTGACCCCCAGTGAGTGAAGTAAACCGGGGTTAACGGTTGAACCCTCCGCCAATGCATGACGTCACTCGTGGCAATACTCGCTGAGTATTTATTAGAAACATCAATATATTCCCCTATATGATTATTATGCAATATATATGCTTAAATATATCAGAAAGGTTGATGTGGTACGAATTTAAGAGCATTTCATATCCATATATGCAATAATTCATGCAAACTACGTGTTCCTTACACAGGGACTACTTATCCAACTGTAGTCAAGGGTGTACTGGAGCTCAGTCTAGCTAGGAAGCGCTCGGGACTGGATCTGACTGGACTGAGAATTTTTTGAGGCACCTCATATTTCATAGCGGCCGTGTGGGTTAACCAAGGCCGAGCGCACGCTGGAACCTTTACAGATGTGAAGTGCAATAAGCATACAATACAGTGCGGTAGTTCATTTCAGTCAAAGCCGGAAGGATGAGTTCCAAAGTATTTCCCACTAACCTAACCTGGCCATTGATTACGTAACCTAACCTCACTGGGGGTTTCGCCCCCCCAGCCCCCTTGTGTTGTTGTTGGTGTGGTGTGGCTGTTGTGGGGGTTAGAAACACTGCTTTGGATGACAACCACACGTTCAGGTGACTTCACAACCACCCAGCGTGTTGTGGCGGTCACTGCACACACACCGAATTGTGCTGGCCAATAACGAAATAATACCGTCATTTTATCGCTTACGAACATCAACAAAAACATCATTATTGCCTCATACAAAATCTAGAATACAGATATCTCCATCTGTGCCTCCATGCCCTCCCTCACGTGTACGTGCCATGTACCATACAACCAATGACAGGAAAACCAGGTCAACAATAGAATAAACTGCCGTCGCGAAGATTCTCAAACACAACAGCTGGAAAATAAAAAAATAAAAAATGTCCAAGCTAAAACGCCCTTCCTTAAACAATACATAAGGAAATAAACAATAATAAGAGGAAAGGATTTAACACTATATCTGTGTGTTCAAAACCTTCAAACATTTCAGAAAACCGTATTTATTCTTCTATCATTCCTGCCTGCTTGCCTGCCTGCCTCCTCGACCAATACCCCAGCCAACACCTCCTCTCACAAAACCCCTTATTTGCACCTCTCCTGCTTACTGTCACACCTCGATATTTGGTCTAATATAAATAAAAGGTTTTTTGGTGATGCTGGCACTCACCTTTAAAGGCCGGGGGAAGGTGGTGAGCGGTTTGTGGGACGCGTAAATAAAAACAGCTTGGGTCTCAGTTCTGCACTCAACAGCTGACGGACTAAATGGAATGCCTGACTTTCACGCGTCCTGAATCCGTATATTTAAGTTACAATCTCATGTATTTTCTGTATTTTCCGTTGTATTCTGGTTTTATTTATTTTTAACATGGTGATTTAATGTTTTTCTAGGTTACATCACATGAATTGTACTCATTTTCCTTTGTATTTTTTGTCTATTCATATAACATTGTGATTTAACATTCTTTGAAGTTACCATCTGTTGGGGTTTAAAGGACATTTTATGTGTTGCGGGACATCTCGTTGGAAGCGTGGAGTCTCCCGCCAGCGGGGCTCATTCTTGGCCCCGCGTCTGTCTTGTAGTTGTCAACAATAAAGCTCCAAGGATATCTCGGCTTTCATGACCCTGGCCACACTCTTACCCCATCTTATTATGTATTTCCATATTATTCCTCTTTTTTCTTGTCTACTTATATTAATATGGTAATCTGGCACTCTTATTTAGCCTTACATCTTTCAATTAAGACTGAAAACAGACTATTTCATATAGTATTAAAACACTGGTAAAAATGCATGGTTCGAACGTATCCTCTTCGCCTTTCCCGCGCTTTTTTTGTGATTTTTAATGAACGCGTGTTATTTCTTCACTTTCTGCGTATTTTAGATGTACTGTGAGACCATGGTGATCTTAGGGATGGGAAATTAGGATATGAAAATGACCCTTTGCATATATTCTTAGGGAGTAGGCAGTCAACGCTGCCGCCATGGTGAAAAACTCCCGGGAGGTACTTACGGGAGTTAGGGGGTGCTGCAGACTTATCATTGAAATCTCCCGTGTCCTCTCTTTCCATATCCCTTAGTGTCTCAGATACACAAGAGAGTAGCTGCAGCCTGCACTCTAAAGACAATTCCTCTTACTACTCACATTACACTACATGCACTTACATCCCTACACTATCTTCACTCAAATTTCATTATGGCGACCATTCCCCAGCCTCGGAGTCCCTTACTGGGAGGGGACCATAAATATCCCCCGGTCGGACCGACTCAAAGATGTCGACCCGAGGTGTCTTGATACTTCTTCTAGCCTTCTCTCCTTAAACTTCTGCAACATTCGCGGCCTTAGATCTGACTTTCTCTCTGTCGAACATCATCTCTCCTCCTCTAAACCTCATCTTCTTTTCCTCACCGAAATCAGTTGGCTGTGAGCACTGACAGCAGACCTTTTTCTGTCTCCTCTTACTGTCTCTATTCAAATTTAAATCCAAAGCTGGCTGTTGCGTATATGTGCGCAATGACTCACTTGCTCTCGTGGCCCACGCCCTTGAATCTTCCGAATTTTCTACCATCTGGCTTCGACTTCAATGTCACTCTCTTACAAAATTTATCTGTGCTGTATATCTCTCACCTAACTCTTCTGACTATGAAAAAATTCTACGACTATTTAACATCAAAAGTGGAGCACATCTCATCTCATTTTCCCTTTAGCTGAAATTTTCATTCTTGGGGGAAACTTCAATTTTCACCACCAGTTTCGCTATCATCTTCTTTCACTGACCAACCTGGTGAACAAGCCTACAACTTTTCTATCCTCCAAGACCTAGAGCAGCTGGTGCAGCACCCCTACCCGTATTCCTGACCGCCTTGGAGACACGCCCAACATTCTTGATCTTTTCCTAACTACTAACCTTTCTGGTTACTCTGTGAAACTATTCTCTCCGTTGGGTTCCTCCGATCACAATCTTATTTATGTAACCTGTCCTATCGCTCCGGTACCATCTCGGGACCCACCTAAGTGGAGTGCTTCTGGCACTTCAACTCAGCTAAGTGGGAAGACCTAAGGCAGTACTACTCTGATTTTCTATGGAAATGATTACTGCTTCCATGTCAAAGACCCATCTCTTTGTGCAGAGCGCATAACTGAGGTCCATAGTCTCTGGCATGGAGGCGTACATTCCACATACTTTCTCTAATCCTCAAGCCCGTCAACCTTGGTTTAACTCTGCTTGTTCTCATGCAATCCGAGATAGAGAGGTGGCTCACAAACGGTACCGTAAGCATCCATCTCCTGAAACTCATGCCCTTTATATTACTGCCCGTAATCATCCCAAATCTTTACTTCAACCTCCCAAAAAACTCTTTCATTCATAGAAATGTCAAAATCTTTCTGAATCAAATTCCTCTCGTGACTTCTGGCATCTAGCTAATAACATCTCTAAAAATTTTTCTTCTTCATTTTTCCCCTCCTATGCTTCACCCAGATGGCTCCACAGCTGTCTCATCTACTTCTAAAGCTGAACTCTTCCTCAAACATTTGCTAAAAATTCCACTCTGGCTGATGAAGGGCTTGTTCCTCCTTCTCCTCCCCCCCTCTGACTTTTATATTATGCCTGTCATTAAGATCCTTCGGAATGATGTTTTCTTTGCCCTTTCTGGCCTAGATCCTCGGAGGCTTACGGTCCTGACGGAGTCCCTCCTATTGTTCTCAAAAACTGTGCTTCTGTGCTTGCCCCTTGCCTGGTCAAACTTTTCCGTCTTTGTCTATCTACTTCCACCTTTCCTTCTTGCTGGAAGTTTGCTCACATCCAACCTGTTCCTAAGAAGGGTGCCGTTCTAATCCTTCAAACTACCGTCCTATAGCTTTGATTTTCCGCCTTTTTAAAGTTTTTGAATCTATACTTAATAAGAAGATTCTTAAGTATCTATCTGCTCACAATCTTCTATCTGATCGTCAGTACGGTTTCCGTAAAGGGCGATCTACTGGCGATCTTCTTTGCTTTCCTAACTGAATCTTGGTCATCCTCCTTTAGGGGTTTCGGTGCAACTTTTGCTGTTGCCCTTGACATATCAAAAGCTTTTTTATAAAGTCTGGCACAAATCTTTAATTTCCAAACTACCCTCATTCGGTTTCTATCCTTCTCTCTGTACCTTCATTTTAATGTCCTTTCAACCGTTCTATTGCAGCTACTGTAGACGGACATTGTTCTTCTCCTAAATCTATCAATAGTGGTGCTCCCCAGGGTTCTGTCCTATCACCCACTCTCTTTCTATTATTTATTAATGATCTTCTAAGTCTAACTCAAAGCCCTATCCACTCCTACGCTGATGATTCTATCCTGCATTTTTCAACGTCGTTTATTAGACGTCCAATTCAACAGGAACAAAGTGATTCACGGGAGAGATGCCACCGAGCGCCTAACTTCTGATCGTTCTATAATTTCTGATTGGGGCAAAGCAAACCTTGTTTTGTTCAATGCCTCAAAAACCCAATTTCTTCACCTATCTACTCGACAAAACCTACCAGATAAAAATATCCCCTCTTCTTCATGACACTCAACTGTCTCCTTCTACAATGAACATTCTAGGACTATCCTTTACTAAAATCAGAACTGGAAATCTCACATCTCATCTCTTGCAAAACAGCTTCTAAGAAGTTAGGTGTGCTGGGCGTCTGCGTCCTTTTTTTTTTTCCCTCCCAATTGCTTGCTCTCTACAGGGGCCTTATCCGCCCATGTATGGAGTATGTCTCATATGTTTGGGGAGGATCCACTCATACAGATCTCCTAAACAGGTTTGAGTCAAAAGTTTTTCGTCTCATCAACTCCTCTCCTCTGACTGACTGTCTTCAATCCTTAAATCACCGCCGCAATGTTGCTTCTCTTGCTCTCTTTTTACCGTTATTTTTCATGCTCACTGCTCTTCTGAAATTGCTAATTGCATCCCCCCCCCACTCCCGCGGCCTCGCTGCACAAGACTTTCAACTCATTCTCATCCCTATTCTGTCCCCTCTTCCTAATGCAAGAGTTAATCAGTATCTTTACTCTTTTATCCCTTTCACTGGTAAACTCTGGAATTCTCTTCCTGTTTCTATTTTTCCCCTTTCCTATGACTTAAATCTTTTCAAAAGAAGAGTAACAAGACACACCTCGAACTAAATTGGCCTACCCCTCTGTTTTTATTTTATTCTCTTACTGTCTTCTTTATAGGGACTGGCAACTAAGCGGGCTTTGTGTTACCCATTTTTGTTGTGCCCTTGGCCAGTTCCTTGTGATGTACAAAAAAAAAAAAAAAAAAAAAAAAAAAAAAAATGTAAACTGCGCCAACACTTTATATGCAGCAAGATGAATGTGTGATGCATTCTCCCATCTCCTTTAACCTCCCGTCCACCACCCTCGAGTGCTGCTAAATGAATTACCTCTACAATTAAGATGAAATGTTGAAGCTTTTAACCCCAGACCCAGAGCGTCCATTATCGGGGAAGTCTTGATTTCTTATGACAGAATTGCTACTTTTCATTAATATCCATGAAAGTAAGAAGACAAGAAAATAAGGATCGAAGCTACCATAGATAACAGTATAGAAGCCAACTGCAATAATATCGCCAGTCGCCAAATATTACAAATTACAGCATCACAACTGCTGTGTCTGTGTCACTGAAGATGATACACAGTAGTTTATATCATGACTGTATAATCTACCCTGTTTCAGCGTTGTTTTATGCTTTGTATCTGCAAGCATATAATATTATACGGTTTTCAAGTTTCACTACGCGTTTTTTTCGGGCGACGACGACGGCGGGAGGACACTCAGTAAATAAACACTAACTGGCAACTTTATTGTTGGTGGCCTCTCTGGTGATATTTTTGTAATTTGTTCATTTATAGCCATAATATGACACAGATGAAGACACAAAATGACACAGACTCTCCAGATAGCCCCTTCTAATTTTTCTTGAAATAATGGATGTAGAAATGTGGGTATTAACGCCACCACACGTCTGTAAACAGAAAAAAAAGTTGTCCTGGCGACTTTACTGTTATCGTAAAAGGGCCGTGAGACATGGTATCCTGTATATTGATTGATTTAATGCCTAAAAAGGTAAATGTGCCAGACATCAGAGGACATATGGCACTATGGCAAAGCATAAAAAGGGGGAGGGGTTAAAGAATAATAGTGAAACGATGAGGGAAGGGGAAAGAAGGGAATGTTACAGCAGGATGGTTAGATCAGATGTAGGATTGGATTTGTTGGGGGGAAAGAGGTTAAACGGGGGGTTGAGTATGGAAAGTTTCTTGGAGGCAGATAACTTGCGGTTCATAGCAGGAAATCAGGAGACGAAGGTCTTATCTGTGGGAGCGGAAGCCGGGGAATGTTCCATTGGAGAACAGACATTGTGTAGAGGTCAACGGGTGATGAGGGTTGAATGGTAGCGGTAGTAGAGGGGTCAGGAGGTTCAGGGGCGTCAGGCAGGGGTCGGGAGTAGAGGGGTCAGTAGGGTCCGGGGTATCGGGTGGGGGATCGGACGTAGTAGGTGAAGGACAGTTAGTAGGGTCAGGGGGGTGAGGGGTCAGGGATGGGATTGTTGAGACAAAATGGAGTCGAGCGTATAGCCAGGAGGGAGGGGTAAGGTAAAAACAGACGTGACAGTAGGGCGGGCAGAGGAAGTAAAAGATGGGGAGGAGGACATACGGTGATAAAGGGGGAAAGGAATAAGGGTGGAGTGGGGAGAAAGAGGGCGAAGGAGAGGAAGAGGGGGATGTTGGGAGTCAGGAGGAAGAGGGTAGTCGGAAGAGGGGAGGGAATAGGATGTATCTCAGCTGAGACTGTGAGGATTGAGACAAAAGGTAGGGATAATGGGGCGTTGGTGAAGAGGGCAGGGGGGTCATGTCTCGAGCGACGTACTCTTCGATCATACCCATGGTCTCAGCTGGAGAGTTAGGACGGGAGACCTGGGAGGCACAGGGTTTCTTAGTAGGAGGAGAGTAGAAATTTGGGGTGTGAGGAGCTGAGGGGGAAAGGAGAAGTAGGGGGAGGTCCAGGGGGGAGGAAGGGGGAGGACGTTTAGGTTGTCTGACAAGATGAGGCCGAGGGTGCGTTGAGAAAAGGGTGTGGGGATCGGGGAAGGGGTAGAGGTCGGAGTATCAGGATTGAGGACGGGAAAGGATTTTTATGGAGAGGAAGGGGGCAGCAGGATGACAAAGGAAAGGAAAAATGGGAGGAGAAGGAAAGGGAAAGAGAGGGTAGGAAGGTTGTAGTAGGGAGATTCGGAAAAGTGGGATTGGAAATAAGCTGAAGAGACGGGGTAGGCGAAAACCTAGGCGGCGAGCTTCTTGGCGGGCTTCTCTCAGAGTTAAGCACTTCTCAAATCTGAAGGATCCACCTCTGATTCGAAATGGTAGATAGGACAGCCTCTGTAGAAGACGTTGTGGAAACCACCACAGTTAAACACATGTGGGCGACGTAGCAGGACATGAGGAACGAGCATGGCCAGGTTGAGCACAAAAAGAGCAGCGGGCAGAGGATCGGCAGTGCTTGGCATTGGCGAGGATTAGGACGGTAAGGTTTAACTCGCAAGTGTTCCCCGCCAACATAATGCTAGCAGGGAGCGTTTGCCTTTTGAAGGTGACTTTGGCAATGTTGGTAGGGTAATTTCGGCGGCCCCGGGCTGGGATAGTGTAGCAGTAAACTGCGGTGGCATCATAATCCTCTTCCAAAAGGTCGAGGAGGGGTTTTGCGCAATTGGACCATTCTTTGTCATTGACTGGCAAGCATGCGGGTGGATGGAACCAGTTCCGGTACAGGTGTTAGGAGTAATGTCAGGCGTGATGTAGAATGGGTTGCCGTCCAGGTCTTAAGATCGAGCATTGCATGAGCTTGGGCTTCAGTGTCACTATCACCAGGCGGGACCGATCATCAGGGTCATTTGGTAGAGGGGCCCGGCCCTGAAGCCTCTATAAGGTTGGATTATCATCATTGGCCATGGGGAGCCTGGAGTAAAGTGGGGGAAATAACCGGTCATCCCTGCAGACAACCCATGACGGGAAAGAGCAAAATTATAAGGGTATACCGTGCCCGTGGCACCCTGAGGCCGTTCATGGACTGACCCGAAGCCAGCCTCATATCCCTCAGCACGGCACTCACACCTTAGGAGGAAAGGGGGATAGGAGGGTACAAGAGGAGAGATAGAGGGAAGGAGGGGAAAAAGGAGAGACAGGAAAGGCAGGCAAAATTAGTCAGAGACCTACACGAGGTAGTTCCTGTTACTTAAACTCTACCTACATCCACCTTCATCCCCATCCATGAAATTATCCAGCCTCCTTTTAAAGCTCCCTAATGACTCCGCACTAACTACCTGTCTACTGAGTCCATTCCAATTATATAGCCAGAATGTTGTAACATTCTCTTTCTCTCCCTTCTCTCCTCTCCTCCCTTCCCTTCTTCCATCCTCCTCTCCTCCCCTCTCTGTTTTCCTCTCCTTCTCCCCTCTCTGTTCCTCTCCTCCCCTCTCTGTTCCTCTCCTCCCCTCCCTTCTTCCTTCCTCTTCTCCTCCCCTGTCTTTCCCTTTCCTCCTCTCCCTTATGCCCTGTCTTTACCCTTCCTCCTCTCCCTTCCCTCTATAATGCCACATGACGTATAATGTGTCCCGAGATACATTGTCCCATACATATAGTGAAATGTCTTAAGAACAATTTATTTCTTTATTCTAGGCTAAGTGAGCATAGGTACAGACAGTTGTTTAGTGGAGAATTTTATTTTTTATCCCCCCCCCCCCTTCTTTCTTTCTCCTTTCCTCCTTTCATCGTTCGTTCCCCCCCCCCCCCCCCCCCCGCGGTAAAAACCAACTCGAGCCGGTTATCTCTGCGGATGTTTAAGTTCGCGGAGGATGTTTTATCATAGCAACACATTCCCCTGAATTCCAATAACAGCGTCAATCTATTGACCGATCCCATTAAATTCTTAGGATACTTGAGAGATCAGAATACAGACCGTCCCTAAACAGTGGATCTCAGAAGGTTGACGTGATATCGCTAAAATTATGAACGCATTTCTTTTCCTGAGAACATTCTCGAAGTATTTCATCGTGAGAGAATCATGCGAATATGCAAGTGGGTTTTGAATTAATAACGAGTTAAATCGTTCTTTCTAGTCAAATTTTTCTCATCAAATTGAAAGACTTTATTACAGTTATTCATAAGGTATTCCTTTGTTCCCACATCCCATCCCAGGCATTAAATGTTCAATATCCATGTCACCATATCCAGTCAATGAGATAACGTCCGAACGCGTCTCTCCTTCCCGCGGGCTGCTCACCCCACCTCTGTTACAGTCCACGAGGCATCATACTTTCTCCCTCGTCCACGAAGGTAAGACGTGTTGCTTATTTTTCTCCTCCACACCCTTTACACGTTATCTATTTGGTGTAATTTCAAATACTAGAACCACTACGTATTACTGAGTAGTCCGTGCATCAATCATTGCCGTATAGTTCAATTAATCATTCTTTCTCCCTCGACCACCAGGCGATTCTCCTTGCAACTCAACCTTGAACGGTGGCCACATGGTCCTTAACGCAAACATTCATTATTCCCACACTTCCTTCCTTATTGCCTAATTAGTCAGGCTGTTATGAGTATTTTATGGTGTTAGTTAAGTGGAAAGAAAAGAAAAACCCACACAGTAAGATGAATAATACCTCATAGTGTATGTGGAAGAATTATTGGAGTGTCCCTCAGTTGACTTCCAAGAGAAAAATCAGAACTAATTCGTGAAACAGTGTTGCGTTCATTCACGAAAATTGTCTTGTGAAATGGCATTGAAACCTTTATAGTGATCGGAGGAATTAGTCTTATTCGCAGTGTACGCGTAGTCAGAGAATCAAGCCATTTCTCTCCACATGTGTTAGTTTTATATCCAGTTTACCTTAATACTATATTTCCTCCTAGTGTTTGCCAAATGTTACATTAGTCTATAGTGAAATCTTCCATGCAGACGTGTGCTTACCATTAATAAATCTGTATTGATATGACTGAATCTATGAAGTTGGATCAACCCAGGTGACACACACGGTGTGTTGGGGAAATACTTATTCACAGACCTCCGAAATTAATTCAGTGTTAACTCGGTAAAACCTTCATATGAAAAAGTATCAGGTTAACGTTACTACCTTTATGATAGACATTAACATTATGTTCAAGAGATAGACCTTAAGCCTAAATCATTAACTGGTGGCAGCTACTTATAATCTAAATTATCCATCCTTTGTTGATGTAACACGGCTGGGTTTTCAGCTGGAGGAGTGAAGGAATAATAATACCCAGACCGTAATTTCCATCATCACACAATAATTTTACCACCCTATTTGTGAATCAGTTTTCCCTATTTCCTTTTTAAATCTACGCTTTTCCAGCTTGAATCCGTTACTTCTTGCTCTACCCTGGTTACTAGCTATAAGAATTTTATCCTGAGTAAAATCACTTCTAACCCCTAAACTGTTGATATATAAATGACTTAAATACCTTCAGCTTCCTTACCCTTCATCACTGTCCTCTTCTTCATGTAACTCATCCTCACTGATTGGTTTTAGATCCTGTCAAATCCTCATCAAAGTCATCATCTTCCGTCCCCTGCAATAACTGCTGCAGTTTCTGCCGAGCGTTTCTGAAATACTCGTCCATGGAGGGAGCTCCGTCTTCCTTGTCTTCCTGCTCCTCGCTCCTCACACCCTCCTTATCATAACTGTTCCCAGGCTTCTTCTGAGGCTTGGTTTTACCCTCTAGTTTTTCTATGTATCTATAATATGTCCGTCTTTTGCGCTCAGACAGACACGTAAACTTCTGCCTCCAGCTCTGCCATGGTCGAGTTGTTCTATTTTTGATGGAGATTTATGCACAATAGTCTCTTCTTTCTTCCCACACTTGCAGCAGACTTGTAGCTGTTAGTTGTAGCTTGTAGCTGCCAAAAGGGGATGCACACAGTGTGATAGGCACCCTTTAATATTCTTCTGGTGATATCCCTTTGCAGCACTTGTATGGACTGGGTATTGGGCAAAGTTGTAGATCAAAGTGATTGTGGAGCATCCCTCGGCAACACCAAGATCACTGATCTTGTTTTTGCCGATGATGCAGTAATCTTTGCTGATTCGCTGGAGGTCCTGGTGATGGCTCTCGAGGCGCTGCACGAGGAGGCAAAGCCTTTGGGACTTGAGGTCTCCTGGCTCAAGACCAAGGTCCAGGTGTTTAGGCTTACTAGATGAAGCAGTACAGTCTGTTCATGCGTGCAGCGAGGACATTGAGATCTTGGAAAGTTTTACATACCTTGGTAGCACAGTCCATAATGACGGCGGGTCACGTCAAGAAGTCTTAAGGCGGATTGGCATTGCTCAAGATATTATGGACTCGCTCAGCAGGAGTATTTGGCGTTGTCGGTACCTGTGGGAGAAGGACAAAGATCCGGATCTTCAAGTCGCTTGTTATCCGTCTCACTCTATGGTTGTGAGACACGGACACTAAATAGCGACTTGGAGACAGTGGTGACAGTCAGAACTCCCGAACTAAATTGGCCCACCCCTTTTTTTTTATTCTCCTACTGTCTTCTTTATAGAGACTGGCAACTAAGCGGGCTTTGTGTTACCTCTTTTTGTTGTGCCCTTGGCCAGTCCTTTGTGATGTAAAAAAAAAAAAAAAAAAAACACAAGAGCCACTTTACCAGCAGTTACATTATTTTCTTGATCTATTTTTTATACATTGTGGCTTTTATTAATGTTTATTTTTCTTTTGTTCCAATTTTTTCTGTTGGTATTTAACATTCAGCTCCTTTCTCCTTCCTTTTTTCTTAATTATTGTTCAGTAATTATTCTATTTATTTATTAATAATTCAGTTGATTATTTTTCTAAGTCATCATTCATACAGTTATTAATTATTGTTCTAAGTCAATCATAGATACAGTTGTTTATTTTTCTAAGTCTTCATGCATAGTGATTATTTTTCTTGTTGCCTCCGAACAAGCCCCTGATATACCAAACTGTAGGCTACCGTAGATAACACTATAGTCGCCAGTCACTCGCCACTGCACTAATGTCGCCAGGTACAATATATTACGAACTTTAGCAACACTACAGACTTTTATGTGCCACTGAAGAGGTATGCACAGTAGTTTATATTATGTACATCACACTACATGTCTTCAGTAGCACATAAAAGTCTGTAGTGATGCTAAAATTCGTAATATATTGTGCCTGGCGACATTAGTGCAGTGGCAAGTGACTGGCGACTATAGTGTTCTCTACGGTAGTTAGGCCTGTGCGGCGATTGGTGAGCCACCGAACCTGTTGGCCGGCCCGTGCGTCTCAAGTTTACACTGGGCCCTCATTGTGTGTGGACTACTCACTCGTGTGCTCTCTCCTCCCACGTGTTACACAGTACTGTACAGAGTTAACTTTGTTTGAACACGTATGACCGAACGACGCCCCTCATAAACCGAGTTTGGTTTATGAGGCGGACAACCGATCATCCTATAAACCGAACTGTCGGATATTGCGCTCGCCTTGGTTCGGTTTATCGAGGGTTTACTGTACATAGAGTAATGACTGTATAAATGATCAATGGAATAATACATACTAATTCTCTGATAATTAATAACTGTATGTATGATCAATAATTTCACTGGTCGACAAAAAAAAATTGAAGATATAGTTCTGGACTAAATGAAGCTGATTATAGGTAAATCGACCCTGCTGAACTCGAATCTGATGTTCAATTAACTCTATCACGTCCAGTTTTTGAGAACCAGACGCAATTCATGAAAAAATATGGGTAAAATCAGCAGAAATAGGTTTCACCAATGTTTTCATTTTAAACTCTTAATCTTTTCTTTTCTCAAGCCTATTTAGGGCAGTGCAGTGTTTTTGAGTCAGTGTGGTTTGTGCAGTGAGCAGGGGAGGGTGTGCGCGCTGCGTATTGGCCAGGGGTTAGCAGGCTGTGTAGTACATTTTTACCTACTGATCGTACAGCTATTGACATGTTTAAACATTTTATTTTTCTTTGCAGATATGATGTGTTTGATTTAGTGGAGTCCTAATTTTAGTTGGTTTACCGTATATAGTACCTTGTACCGGGCTGTGATGGAGCGCCGTAACTGTGTGAATGCATCGGACAGTTTTTGTTACATATGTGAATTTTTACCCCTGACAGGCTGAAGAAACCTCTTACAAAGAATGTTAAAGCAGCTTATCTGCATTATTTCAAGTGCCGTATAGATGATCAGGATAAGAAGTGGGCCCCTCACGTAGCATGCAACCCCTGTGTGAACCACTTGAATGAATGGATGCGTGGCAAACGGTCATCAGGCATGGCATTCGGCATCCCAATGGTTTGGCGTGAACAAAAGGATCACAGTACTGACTGCTACTTCTGCCTCACTAACATCAAAGGATATTCAGTAAAAACGCGAGCTAAAAGCAGGTATCCTGACGTACCTTCTGCCATCAGGCCTGTGCCACATGGTCCTGATCTCCCAGTTCCAAATGTTCCAATTGCAAGTGCTATAAGTGAATCAGATTCGAACGAGGAGGATAATCCCATGGATACAGACTTTCAAGAAATGGCAGACAACAGAGAGCCCAAATTCATCAGTCAGGAAATGCTACATGACCTTGCTAGGGACCTAGATCTACCTAAGGAGAAAAGTGAAGTCCTTGGATCTCGTCTCAAGGAATGGAATTTGCTACAAGAAGGAGTTCTCATCTAAACGTTTCGTCGTAGACATAAAGAACTTTCAAGCTTCTTCAAGATGGAACACAAGCTCTGTTACTGCTTTGATGTTGACACACTCATGGAACAACTTTGTGAGTCTCACACTTATGATAAGAGTGAGTGGCGGCTGTTCATAGATTCAGGAAAAAACACGCTAAAGACCGTTCTTCTGCATAAAGGAAATAAGCTTCCGAGTGTTCCAATTGCGCACGGCCATGAAATGAGTTAAACTTATGAAACTATGAAGACTTTTTATCTGCTGTTAAATATGAAGAACATCAGTGGAATCTGTGTGGGGACCTGAAGGTAATCTCCTTGCTTCTAGGACTCCAGTTAGGTTACACTAAGCACATGTGTTTTCTTTGTTTGTGGGACTCTAGAGCGGACAGCAAACATTACAAACAAAAGGAATGGCCAGCACGACCAAAAGACTCACCTGGCAGGTTCAACTGTATGTACAAACCTCTTGTTGACAGTGAAAAGGTGTACTTACCTCCATTGCATCTGAAACTTGGGTTAATGAAACATTTTGTGAAGGCCATGGATCAAAATGGTGCTGGCTTTCAGTATTTGTTAGCAAAGTTTGAACGCACTGTATCTGAAGCCAAAGTAAAGGCAGGTGTTTTCAAATTCGAAATTCAAATTTTTCAGGCCCTCAAATTCGTCAACTACTCAATGATGATGACTTTGTAAAGAGCCTAACTGCCCTGGAAAAAGCTGCTTGGAAGAGCTTTTTGGCTGTTATAAAGAACTACCTAGGTAATGTTCGAGCATCGAATTATGAGGAACTTGTAAATGACATGTTGAAGAGTTACCATGGGCTTGGGGCTCGGATGTCACTCAAAATCCGCTTTTTCCATTCACATCTTGATTTCTTCCCAACGAATCTTGGCGCGGTCAGTGATGAGCAGGGGGAACGTTTCCACCAGGACATTGCCACCATGGAAACCCGATACCAAGGACGATTCAGTCCCAACATGATAGGGGACTATTGCTGGACGCTACAACGTGAAAGTAGCTGCTCCTACAAACGAAAGAGCAAACTACAGAAACACTTCTGATGTAACTATGGAGCAGGGTGAGTACTTTTTGTGTTAGGTATAGTTTTGATCATATGTATATTTAATACCAATTGAGATCGTTGACTGTTCTTCTGAAGAACAGTCTAGATCTGACTGTTCTTCGAACTAGCGCATCTTTCTCTCAAAAAAATCTCGAAGTTGTGTTCCAAAATCAGATATATATATATATATATATATATATAATATATATATATATATATATATATATATATATATATTATAATATATATATATTTATATATATATATATATAGTTCAAAATTTACTGTGATTTGGCATATTTTTCGGATATTTCCAAGATGTGGCACATTTTCGGATATATTTGGAACATAATTTAAGTATATTTTTTGCAAGATATGTACATTAGTCCTAATAAAGCCGCAGGCACCACCAGATTTAATTACGAGTAATATATATTAACGTAGGGGATTGTTTCGATTAATTATATAATTATATATACGTATATAATTATAATAGCTATTAAAATTTAAAATGCGATATTCAAAAACTATACGTGCTAGAGAAAAAGCAATGCCATTTTTGAAATCAGCAGCGAAAATACTTTCCAACCCACACACAATGAACTCAGAACCATTTTTGGTGTCGACCAGTGTAATCAAATGTTATTTTTATATGATACTACTAGCTGTACACATAGACTAACTGATAACCTTTTTCCATGTAAACTCCTTCCTATGTACACATCTCATCTTTATTTCTATGTATCTCTCGGTGTTCCTGATTAAGCTGGAAATATGATCAATAATAGACAGACTGTAGCTCAGTTACTACATTCTTCCAGTCATCTTTTCTCTAGTTTTTATTTAATATTTTTGACTTGGAATAATTACTGTATGGCTGATGAAAGAAAATTATATCAATAGAAAAATACTATGAAAAAAAATATATCATTAATTGCACATTTAATCTCTCTCTCTCTCTCTCTCAAAAAAAAAATCTATATACTTCACATATACAAAATAGTCCCTAGAAAAATACATGCAATTTCTACATAGATATATCTCATAAAAGTTGTTAGATTTGACTACAATAAATTATATATATAAAAAAAAACATTCCTACCGTAGAAACACTATAGTTGCCACGGTGCACTAATGTCGCCAGGCGCGTATGTTATGAATGATAGCATCACTACTGCTGTGTATGTGCCACTGAAGATGATACACAGTAGTTTATATCATGACTGTAAGAAATCTATCCTGTTCTCTTCAGTTTTTGTGTTCTGCTTGTATCTGCGGTAATAGACGGTTTCAATTTTCGACTTTTTTTTCGGGGGGGGGGGGGCGACCGACGGGCGGCGGAGGACACTCTAAACATAAACACTAGATGGCGACCTTAGTGTAGGTCGCTACTTGTTGATACTCTTAGTGATTGTTTGGTTATAGCAAATGACTCAGTAGACAGGTAGTTAGTGCAGAGTCCAATTAGGGAGCTTTAAAAGGAGGCTGGATAATTATACCTCTGGCTTATAACCTCTGCTCATGTATAATTTGTTGTTTTTATTTGGCTTTTCCCTGTATTTTTCATCATTTCTTTTTGTTTAAACATTGTTAACACACGAATTTCTGCGACAACTTTATATTATATTAGGTTCATACATATTTCAATCTCCTATTGCGTCATATTTAAATTGTATCTCATAAAGAAGAAATGAACAATCTAGACCATTTACCACACTGGCCCACCAGACCAGTGCTGGGGCATTACCAGTCCCAGGGAGGGTGGGCAACAAGGTCACAAGGCAACACTGTTCGCACCACCCTCACGTCCCACACAGACCACGCCACCACACCACAATGTCTTCGGCCCACCGTGGACCACACTTGTCCACACCACATCACACCACCATCAAAAGTGGGATCCGCATGTGCTTAGAATATCAGCCTAGTCTTGAAATGCTTCCACAGATCATCACATTTGAATTTCCCTAAGGCCGGAATGTCCTGAAGATTATGTTGCTTGAGTTCACTATCAAAAAAAAATTATTTTCCACACTCTTCACATTCATAATTCCTTTCACCCGTGTGTGGTCAGGGTGTTTCTGTGGGGGGTAGAACTTTAGGAGTGTGAATCGTTTGCCACACTCTTCACAGTCATAATTCCTTCACACAGTGTGTGTCAGGGTGTTGTGTGGTGAAGGTCAGACTTTTGAGTGAATCGTTTCCCACACTCTCTAACATTCGTAATTCCTTCAACCAGTGTGTGGTCAGGGTGGTGTGTGGTGAGATGAGATCTTTCGAGTAAATCTTTCCCACCCTCTTCTACATTCATAATTCCTTTCACCAGTGTGTGTCAGGGTGTTGTGTGGTGAGGTTAGACTTTTGAGTGATTTTTTCCCACACTCTTCACATGTCATAATTCCTTTGCACCAGTGGTGTGTCGTAGGGTTCTATGTCTGGTGAATAGTCAGCTTTTGAGTGAATCTTGTTTCCCACACTCTCACATTGGGTAATTCCTTTCACCAGTTGTTGCAGGTGTGTGTGCTGTGTAGTGTTGAGAACTTTTTAGAGTGATCTTTCTCCCACACTTCTTGGCATCTATGGCTCCTCTTATCATAGTGCCTTCAGGAAAGATCAACACACCCAGCCTTGCGCGTGCTGTCTGAGAGTGCACACTGCTACCATAGTGTGATGTGGCCCACTCCTGCTGCTGCCTGTTTTTGCAGCCATCTCCTGCAACGACTTATAAGGCCCGCTGCTCTTGTAGAGGCCCTCAGGGAAGCTGGGCTCAAGCAGGGTTTTCCAGGATACACTCAGCACTGTCTTGTGAGGACCAAGGGATCAGGAGTGGGGAAGCCAAAAAGGAGTCCCGTCAGAAGCACTGTATACCACAATTCCCCTGTGAGGCACCAAGCACAGCACACAACAGTCACCTGAAACAACGTGACTCGAGGGTGTCCCCAACAGGTACTGTGTCCACACACAAGGTCGCCCAGCAAACATTCCACAACTTTCATGTTTGTGAAGAGGGTGCTAATCCTCCTGACGACTCTAGGTCAGTAAGGTAGATTATTGTTGCTTTTTACTTTCTTACTACTGCAGAAGGCCCAAGAATTTATTTTATATTCATGTTAGGGTATTGGTTTTGAAGGAAAACAAGTTTTATGGTGTTTTGTGATGTCGATGGCTAGATTGATTTGGCCTCATTTATTAAACAGAACAATGTCATCGTTCTGGATGTTCCCTCTGCCCAAACACCTCGGGTTTCCACAGGTCCATTCCACAAGTTTGTGCGGGGATCTCAGAATCAAGTGCTATTGGACCCAGAAAAGGAATCACAAGCAGTCAAATCACATCAAAAATTCCAGAAAACTTAGTTTTCCTTCATATTAATTGAGAAACTCTTTTGCAAAAGCACCAAATTTCCGACGTCATATTTAATGATGATTTTCTATGTGAAACAACTTAAGAATGCGTCGGAACTGTCAGAGTTTTGACCACCAATGGATTCTGTTTCCATAGTAACAACTTACCTCTGATTTACCTTAACTTAAGAGTTTTCTGGCTGACAATAACTAGTTTTGTGAAATAGGGAGGAGTTTGACGCAGTATAGAAACCATAACTGTTGATTTCCGCCAAAAAGAGAGCCAAATTAATTAAAACATCTAAACTTCGTCCAGAAAAACAACGTGGTTTAGTGCAAAAACTAGTGCTGGTATTATCTTACCTAGAGCCATACAAAGCACTGGTGTAAATCCACAAGTGGCAGTATGGTTTTTCTGTTTACCCTCTATTGAATTCAAGAAAGTGACTTTTTCTCTCCGAGTTTCCCGTCGCAACTGCATATTTTCGGAGATATGGAAGATTTTCTGGGTGAGGAGGGAATACTTCGGCACATGTTTACAAAATGCCGGGTTAAGGTAAGGTAAGGTTAGGTGGGGTTACATACTTTTTAAAAAACTTTCAATTTTCGTGATTTTGGCTGTTTGACGACAGGTTTTAGGTGATTTCCCCGATGGTAAATATTCCGTAGATTTGACCAGCGCCAACCAACCAGGCAATACGCCATAACGTGAGCTTGATCTGCCGTGCTGGTGGCCGTCTGGGAACCTCCGTCAGCCCAGATGTTCGGGTCTCGGGTGCATGGCTTTGACTTATTTTCCCATTATTCCCTACCAAACCAGCTACAATTAGTGTTTGTCATGCTGTCAACTATAGGTTTATGCACAAATGTAATATACGAGTTTTTACATTATTCACATGGCGTGTTTATTTAACGAAGGATTGTTTGGCAAATTAAGAAGCATTCGATCAACTGGTGTCCCTACAACTTCTACTATAATACTGTCTCTCGAAAGTGTTGAGGAATGCTTCAAGGTTGGGTGTGCATGGGTTAATAACCTTTATCATGCAAAGAGAATCGTCTATTTAACTCATACACCCGCCTTGAACCCTTCCTATACAGGGCATTCCATGTCAGAATCAACCCACACATCTTTGGGGAATTTCAATCACATTCTCCGATTGTCTGGGAAATTTGCACTTGATCTGTGTGTAGTGTGCCCAATTGCAAAACCTGATGATTAATTAAATATATATATATATCATATGATGTGAGCTCTCATGCACGGTTGACCGCGATCGCGTCAAAACGGGCACCGTCTGCAAATTCTGAGGCTTTTGAACGTGAATTGGTGTCAAAAAAGTTTACAAATTCGCCAAAAAAATTGAAGTATTATCAGAATTGCGTCAAAATTTTCTGCGTCATACATCCAAGCTAGGCCTATAAATAAACTAATTTCACTCTCTCGTGTGAGTGATGTGAAATGATAAGGGTTTGTGTCTCAGTTTCCACTCAACAGGCAGCCTGTGAGCGCCGGATTGTCGTCCCTTTAAATACGTGTCCCGAGCTAGGTCTACTGGCCCATGATGAAAAATTATAACAGGTAGCATGTTGGAAATCCTCATAAATCCACTTTTATTCGGCATATAACCATAAAAGTTGAACGCAGGAAGTTTCGTGCGCTACGAAGTGGTGAACGTAAGTATTTCTTTCTATTTCTCTTTACTCAATGATTTTTTTCGTAGTCAGCAAATTCCGCTATTTATTTGGCCTTTTCTTGTTATTTTTTCTTTCATAAGGCAGAATAATCTCTTGCAAAACCATGATATATAATACGTTTCGCCAGGAAAAAGGAATACACGTTTTGGAAGAAATTGACTAACATAAAAAAATTTTCGTGCTCCGCAGTCGGCTCATTTCGCAGGGCCCCTTAGGGATCATAAGACGGATGTAGCAAGTGGACGGAGAAACTTATTAAACTTTTCGTGCTGAGAGGGTTTAAGTATTATTATTATGTTTATTTTCATATCAACATGGATCCGAGTACTACCTTGAAGAATCTATATTATAGTAGCCGATATTGCTTGCGACCCCTTTTGGTAAAACACAAGCAGAAAATAACTACAAAGGGCCTGTCGTTTTTTTAACTACAAATTTTAATAAACCAGTAATCCTTCTTGAATTTAACAACAAACAAAGTACTGGTGCAACATTGTCGCAGTAATACTATGCAAAGCCTCCATCCCCAAAGTCTGCTGTGAATGTGAGCCCATATCATCATCCCACTCTCACCTGCAGAATGTTATGTTGAATAAGGATTAAGATTAAGTTGTTGAATACAGTAAGTGTTTGGCTTTGGTAATCACACTGTAACTATTCTCTGTCCCCATTTTTCCGCAAATAACTAATGTACACGACCATCCCTTGATTACCAAATTTCCTGTAAATATATAGTGTTGGGGTTAAGCGGAAATGGATTACCCCTAGAGACACAGACCGTAATTTCCTTTGTAATTTGGACTACCATTAGACGCTTTTGTAGGTACCATAGCAATATTTATGAGCTATGCTACCTGCCTTAGTAATCCTTGTCCACGATCTAAATTTGGTATATTTCGTTACGTTTTGTAATGGACCCTTACCATCTAACTACGTCACGGGGGGGGTGGTGGGTACCATCAGTGCATTGTGGGGGGATAATAGCGGGGGTCGCCGCGGGTGGAACGCGGGGTCGCACTTTTTAATGAGGATTTGGCCTTTAGTTAAGGTTTAAAACGTGGGGTTAGATTAGGTAGTGAAGTCAAAGGTGGGGTTAGGTTGTCAATTTTTCATATCTTCTATACCTCTCCTTCACCTAAAAAATATTCTGATCTCTACCAAGTAGGGATTTGGCGAAGGAAGCTCACAGAGAGTGTTTCTTATAATCCATGGTACAGTATAAGTGCGTTTAACCAATACACGCTGGCTGGTTTTCAAATATCCTGAACGTTCGTTTTTCAGTCATAATTAATATTTCTAACCTACAACCAGCTGGCGGAAATAAATAGCACAAGGGCGGGGATGGGGGGTGCAAAACCCCCCCCGTGGGTTAGGTTGGTAATTTTTCTTACACTAGACGAAATTCTCTACATACTCGGGAGTATGTGGTGCTTCCTGTTTACCATTATTGGTGAATTCTAATAAACGTTCTCTCTATGAGCTCCGTCGACAAGGCACTTCTGTTCGGAGATATGAGACTGTTTTTTTATTCTCAGTGTATAGGAATATATGAAAATTAAATCTTACCTAACCCCACCTTTTTGACTCACTAACCTAACCTAATCTAACCTAACCCGCTTTAACGTCCCAAACTACAAGTCAAATCTGCATTTAAAAAGGTGTCCGCGGCAAGGGAGAACAGAGGCGATACAGGTCTCACAAGAGTAAGAAGAGTGAGGCGCACGTAAACACTTGGCTCTCAGCCTCCCTATGAACAACATGTCATTACTCCAGAAATAATGACTTGCGACAGGAAACTCATAGAGAATGTTTCCTAGATCCAGTAAGGTAAACAGGTACCACACTCCAATTGTGTAGGGAATTGCGGTCCTATGTAAAATAATACCGTTGGGTTTACTTATCAAATGCCCATGTTAGGGTTAGTTAACTAGCAGGGGTTGGGGGGCCATAGCCCCCAGGTTATTCAGGAGAGGTATTGGGTTTATTCGGAATATTGGTTTGAGAAGCTGCACCTTTACCGGGGGGATCCCATTAAGGTAAACAAAATCATACTCTCATTGTGTAGAGAATTTTGGTCCTTGGAGTAAAAATGTAACTCTTAATTTTATACCAGCACCCTCAACTAATTCCATATTAGCATTCACAACCTGAAACGAAAGAAACAAGTGCCAAATTCAGCAGTTAATCCTCACCTCACGCTGTGATATGCGTGGGGGTCCATTACACCTGGTCCAATTTACCCCGTGAGTGTTTTTGTCAACCGGGGTAATATGACCCAAAACTGCGGCATTGAATACATACGAAAATGAAGTCAAGATGAGCAGTTCTGATATTTTCCCATGTTAAAGTAGTGGAAAAGACAGTCTATATACGCTTATTTCTGCAAGATGTAACTCCGTCCCTCGTATTTGACTCCCATGAAAAAAGTTCGCCAAATCGCTGATTTTGTAAACCAACTTCGCCGCAACTTTTTTTTTGCTGTCATTACCTCATTTTCTATTTTTGGTCCTGGGTTCAGTTACATATCGATATTTATCTTCATATTATACTAAAAATGTAAAAACATGGTTGTTTTACAATACATGGGATATTCAAAAACTGTTACACTCTTATTTTATCAAGAAACAAACACAAAGCAAAGTTGGTGGTCCGAATAGAACCGGTCCGTTTGAAGGACTGGGTTACCCCGGTCGACATTATAGAAAACGTAATGTGGGGTAACGGCGTGGTAAAAATTGGGTTTGTATGATTGTTGCAAGATTTTCAGACAAGTTTGATTTTTCTTTTTGCCTAATAGGTGATGCTTTCCCCTACAATGTAGATGCAAACTTCTTTCCTGTTGCAACCTTAAATAGTGTGATTTTTGCAATTAGAAGAGATGACAAATTTCATAATAATTCACTTTTTATACGTTTTGAAGGGAAAAACACACTCTCTTTGTAAATAATGTCAATAAAACAACCGTCTATCAAACCATTAAACCTACTCTAAGTGCTAACTATGCCTCATACTAACCTAACCTAGAGGATTTTTTGTTTGTTTGCACAACATTTCATTGTTTACTTTCCACACTCGTTCTGAACTATAGAAACAGTATAACAGGTTAAAAATACTTGATCCAGACACAGTCGTGTTCTATAATTAGCCGAGACTCGGTACGGACCTGCGCAGGTTCTCTTGACATTATGTTTTAACTGTAAAATTTTTGGTGTTATTCTAAGTGTGTCTTCCCCAGATCTCCGCCCCTCGCCCAAGACAAGCTTAAGGAGGCTTGGAGGGAATGCGGGATATTTGGCTGGGGTCCAAAATATGCGTCGCAACCACAAAGTTTTTGAGTTAGTGGTGTTTGTAACAAATTCCTAATCCAGGGAAAATGATTATTTTTTCTGAGTCCAGAGAACATGTGAACGACGAGTCCATCATCAGAATGGATGAACGATGTGTCGAGAAACCTCCAACCCCTGCCGTGCTCAGTTGGTTAGGTGAAATTTGGTTAGCTTAGCGTAGGTTATATTTGGTAGGTTAGTTTAGGTTGATTTGGTTAGGTTAGGTTTATCGGTGGGTCAAGCCCTCGAAGTAGTGGTTGTAATTTTTGTTTAGGCAAATTTCTCTAGAGTATCATTCAAATATCCCTAGATATAGGGAATGTTTAACCACCCCCTACTCACTCTTAATTACGTGTTTGCGTCGTGGGACGCATTTATTTTGCTGCCCACCCGAAACCCCGCATTCCATGGCTGGCACAGGTCCCCAAACCTGTTTGGGGAAGTTGGAGAGTATGGGCCAAACACTATAATTTCCGTTGTTCGTAGCCAGGTTTTTGTTAGTCGTTTTGGTACACTGATTTTTGAGTTTTTCCGTACATACATGGTGTCGTTTTCGTATACTCTAGTAGTCCATGGTCTCAACTCTGAGCTGAGTGTACGAAACGACTATGGTTACATATAGACTACGAACAACTTTTGGTATTAGTTTACTACAGTACCATGAACTTCCCCTACACAATTGGGACGCATGGTTTTTGTTTTACCTTATTGTATGCTATGAGTGCTACTCTTTCTCCTGTTGAGCTTTCCGTTGTGTCGTCAAATCATAGTTTCGGACAGATATAGACATTTTAAATGGGAGGAAGATACGTCTCTTGGTATACGAAATGCTCCTCTTCCCTTCTTGGACCTGGATCGCTTTTGTTTGGTATTTTATTACACTTTTTATTATTGGACCCAGTTAGGAGGTTAAAGGTTAGGTAAGGCAAGGTTAGGTTAGGTTAGGTTAGGTTCATGTTAGGTTAGGTTAGGTTAGGTTAGTTTAGGTTAGGTAAGGTAAGGTAAGGTTAGGTAAGGTAGCCACAGGTGCGCCTCCGAAACAAAAGCGATGCAGGTCACAAGAAGAGGAAGAGGGAAGCATTTTGTAAACAAGGAGACGTATTCTTCCTCCCACCTAAAATGCTCTATATCTCCGAAACTATTGATTTGCGACGGAAAGCTCACAGAGAAAATGTCTCTTAGAATACAATAAGGTAAATAAAAACCATGCTCCCAACTGTGTAGGGAAGTTTGATGCTGTCGTAAAAATTTAACAAAATGTCTCTTAGAATACAATATGGTAAACAAAAACCATGCTCTCTATTGTGTAGGGAAGTTTGGTCCTATCGTAAAAATTTACCCAACTTTTTGGTGTATGAACCTACTAGTGTACGAAACAACTTGTGTACGAACTGACTGCACCCCACTGATAAGCGATACAAACAGCTGCTTACCCCCGGATGTCAGCACTGTGACGTCATAGCCTGACCGCCGCCGCTCCTACAAGGGTTATGTGTCTGTGTGGGGTGGTCAGTTCGTACACAAGTTGTTTCGTACACCAGTAGATTCGTATACCAAAAAGTTGTTTCGTAGTCTATATGAAACCATAGTCTTTTCGTACACTCAGCTCAGAGTTGGACTTGACTACTACCGTAGATAACACTTAAGTCGCCAGGACAACTTTTTGTTCTGTTTACAGACGTGTGGTGGCGTTAATAGTTACATTTCTACATCCATGATTTCAGGAAGGTTAGAAGGGGCTATCTGGAGAGTCTGTGTCATTTTCTGTCTTCATCTGTGTCATAGTAGGGTTATAAATGAACACATTACAAAAATATCACCCGAGGGGCGTCTCTAAATATCACCGTCTATATACTCGCCGCTACAAAGCATAAAACAACGCTGAAACAAGGTAGACTATAGTCATGATATACACTACTGTGTATCATCTTCAGTGGCACAGACACAGCAGTAGTGAGGCTATCATTCGTAATATATGGCGCCTGGCGACATTAGTGCAGCTGGCGACTATAGGTAGTGTTATCTAGGTAATAAAGACGCTGTATAATGTCACTTACCCAATAAGCATGTTCAGGCTGACGGACGCTCGTGTCTCGTGAACTTTGCTCTCTTCTTCTTCCTCTTCTGAGAACATGAGCGTGAGTTGGGAGTAGTGGCACATGCAAGTCTTTAGTGGTGCTAATATAGCGCCTGGCGACATTAGTGCAGTGCCGACTATAGTATTATTGACGATAACACTGGGGAACAAATTTTTGTTGAGTTAGGTCTGACACTTGTTATTAAGTAATTTTTGAGTGCTGAATCCAAAACTGATCTCAGTTTTTCTCTATCACGTCAAGTTTTTGAACTGTAGCTAGGATTTTCGTTTTCTTAAAAAATATGAAAAATACTGTACATAACAGTAACAGTGCTTATTTTATAAAAAGTTGCAAATGTTAGCATACAATGAAAAATGAAAGAAATAGGCATGAATAGAATGTTTATTTAACATTATCATGTTTTTAGAAAGGATAAGGTTATAATTGTGTGCAGGTTCAGGTAAAATTTACGTTTGTAGCTTTGTCTGGAGTGTTCAACTTGAGGACTATCGCGTTTGATGCTCCAACAATAGTCAGCCATCATATGCACATCCCATCTACCCTGGTAACGTTCTTCCATAACCTTCAAATCTTGGTGAAATCGTTCACCTTGCTCGTCGCTAGCAGCACCAAGATTTTCCGGAAAGTTGGCAAGATGGCTATGCAAAAAATGTACTTTAATACTCATGTTGCAACCAAGCGCTTTGTAGCTCTCCAATAGTTTCTGAACAATTTCTGTGTAATTACTTGCACGTGTATTTCCAAGAAAGTTCTTGACGACGTCTTTGAATGATAGCCAAGCATTCTTTTCAAGGTCTGACATATAGCGTATTTTCGCGACCGCTCTGGCCCGGTCTGGACTGGGCTAGTCCCGGGCGGTCACTGTTTTTGCGAGGCAGTCTAGAACGGGCTAGCCCAGTCCAGTCCGGTCCGACCCACATACCAGGACCACCTTGGACCAGTGTGGGGAGAACTGGCGCATGCGCACTACAGACAGCGGGGAAGGCGACCAGGAGCTTCTCGTGCTGGTGATAAGACATGAAACACCATGATGGCCGACCATAAGACTATAGTATCACAGGCGTGGTAGTTGTAAAGTCTTCAGCACAGGTTAAAAGGCGGACGACAAAAAGGATATTGAAAAGATGGACGCCTGCCGCCTCCACAGTTCAGTTCAGTACCGCCCACTCGATCCCCCAGCCAATAGGAACGACGAATGGGACGGGGCCAGTCTCGATGTATTTTCGCGACCATCAGTCCACCCTGACCCGGTCCGGACTGGACTGAACCAGGGCGGTGAACGTCACGAAAATGCGCTAATAGTACCGTTGAAATGTTCATCTTTGATGAGCTGTCGAATTTGTGGACCATCACACACACCGGCCTTGATTTTTTCAATTGACAGTCCAGGAAATGCCAAGATGATGTACTTCAAACAGTCGCCATCAGTTGACAATGCCTTTACAAATTGTTTCATGAGACCTAGTTTTATGTGCAGAGGTGGGAATATTATTTTCTTCCTGTCAACAAGTGGCTCATGTACAATGTTAGGATCTCCAGGTTTAAGATCAGATCTCGGAGGCCAATTCGTCTGAACCCAATGCTTCTCTCGAGCTCTGCTATCCCACATACAGAGAAAGCAGGGATACTTTGTGTATCCACGTTGTTGACCAAGAAGGAAGGACACCATTTTAAGGTCAACACAGATGATCCAATTGTGTTTGTCATATTGCAATAACTCAATGACTCTCTTTACATCTCCATATTCTTCACGAAGACAGACCGAATGCCCAATAGGGACTGCGCCAAACAAATTGCCATTGTGTAGAAGGACACACTTCAAGCTCCGCTTTGAGCTATCAATAAACAATCGCCATTTATTTGGATTGTAGATTGGAAGCCCTAATTCCTTTGTAATGCCCGTTATTCAGGAGAGATAGGATGAGAATTATTATCATATAATTCCCGGGTTATGCCCCGTAAGCAATTCAATCTTTTAGTTTTCTCGGGTGAGTCAGCTTCTTTCTTCCTACCCGCCATTTCTTCCTTCCTTCCTTCCTCTCACTCCCTCCCCCCCCCCGACATTCCGCGTGCGAGTCAACATTTCGTGGGATACTTATTTCGCGATCAGTGATAACTAATGGATTCAAAACTTTTCATCCTCCCTCACCCTCCTATCAAATCAAGGAACACTCCTAGATTCTTAATGTCCTTCAAAATAGTCACCATAGTGAAAGATCACGGTCATACATGGATGTGTTAGTAAAGTTATTCGCTAAATTGAAAGTCCTACCAAATTCTATACAAGCCTCCATACCACACCACTCTAAAACACGTGTTCGGACACCGGACACGGACTTCAATAACACTTTCCTCGGTCATTAGATTAAACATATTAAATTCTTCTATATCAAAGTAACAGGACTGTATTATAGGCAGCCCTTTCTTAGGTACACGAGTTTCATTATTTAATTAGTTATTTCGGGATTATAAGCTCTGCAGTAGAGGCCAAGTTCAGGGTATCCAAACATTCCCCTCTTCTCCCGCGGGCTCTTGGTACCCGAGAGGCGGCAGTCTCTCTCGCACTCTTCGACAGGTAAGACGTACGACGTTCGCTCCTATTCTCCCCCCCCCCCTTTCCTTGTTATAATATTGTTATCTATATTTCCAAATATGGGTACCGATGTTTAGTTTTCACTAACGTAAAGGAGGCCTGCCCATCCTTATAATTATTATTAACGCAGTCTCTCTCGCACTCTTCGACAGGCTGACATCTTGGCCTTGACGCAAAGGGCCCGCTACATGGTTTTTTAGTGAAACACACACAACACTCTTACTCTTATATTTCCCCCTATTATCTTCCATGTATAATTATAAGTACTCAGCGGTATATTACTTAAGTGAAGGATAATGTATCAATAAGGTTCAGAGAGGAAGGTGTATGCTCACCAGAGCTTACCTTCATTATACGGGGAGAGCTTCCCGTATCAGATTGTAAAAGTTTTACTTATATCAGATTAGAGTTTTCCTGTGTTGAGATGGAGAGTTTTTTGATGTTGGATTAGAACTTATCTGTTTGTCTGTGATCTCAAACAAGAGACATACTACTTCAGCATGAATAAATAGGATGATGTTTTCAAATATAGTTCTTGTGTTTATTATAAAAAACCCCAGGTGATTATTCTGCGTTAGGACAGTAATTCCCCACACTTCCAAAAGAGTCAGCCTTACTCGGTATAATTCCACGTATCAATCACGACTACCAAGATAAATCTAATATTAATATTATTCAAACGCGCCCAGGGAGTAACCCAGAGAACTACTCGCTTGAGCTGGTGGCAGCACTTCCCCTTAACTCATACCCTTTCCCCTTAACCTAAACTCCTACCCCTTCCCCTTAAATTCATCCCCCATTTCAGTACTCTCCGCAGCGAGAAGTGTTCATACTATAATCACATAGTGAAGTCATAAGACTAGTTTTCAATTCTCAATTCAAGTTGTAATCAAATGAGAAATCATAATCAATTTATATCATTCAAGTAACATTGACCAGGTATAAACTCTACCATAGGAGTATATGGCAACACACCTTCAGTAAACCAGGAATGTTATGGCAAAACACAAAACCGCTGGCACTTCGAAAGTACTGCAGAAATGTACTTTCTCTGGTTCGAAAGTATGATACCTTCACTCCTTGTTCAAGTATGTTTTTCTCGTTCAGTCTTGATGCTAGTATTTCTGAAGCTTTTTTGGATAGGCCCAAATCACGTGCTAAATCATTCAACTCGTGCTGATCAAATCCCCTACGAACTGAATCCTCGTGAATGTCAAAATCTGCATCATTGCTGTCACTGCGTTCTTCAACATCACTCAGATCTTCTAGAGGAGGTAGTTGTTCGAAAACTGGCACTGGAATTTCAGCTGAATGAGGCATTGGTCTTATAGCTGACGGTAGATTAGGATATTCTATTTTACTTTTATTTTTCTTGTTAAATCCTGATGTTTTCACTAAACAAAAGTAACAGTCTGTGGAATGATCTTTTTGCTCTCGCCAAACCATGGGGATACCAAATGCCAACTTTTCACGTGTTCCTTTGGTCCACATCCGTAATCTCTCGACACACTGCTTGCACACTTTGTGAGGGGCCCATAGCTTGTCTTGATCACCGAGTTTCACTTTAAAATATGCGAAATATGCTTGTTTGACAAATACGCTGATGCTTGCCCTCTGAATGGTGAAACTACCACATATATAGCAGAAGGAGTCAGGGTTGTTTAGGCATTTACGACGAGACGTAGCAGGAGCAGACATGATCTGAAACAAAAGAAATATATACCTATGTAAATAAAACACTAAGCTGGAATAGTTACAAGCTTCGAAAACAAAAAAAAACGTCATAAAACGAAATAGAAATTACAATGGTATGTTGTTACAAGGTTAAGAGAAAAGCCATAACAAATCCTCCTAATTCCTACTATCCTAGCTTTCTGTTTGCAGATATTGATAGTACTGACCTATTGGGAGCTGCACACACCTCTCACCGCACTGTCTCAATTGTAACTGCACAAACAAGTTGCCACATAGCTCTCGATGAGTCAAATCGTAATCAGCTGGCAAGTTTTACTACAGCTCACAAGTGGAATTTTGCTTATCTGGAGGGTAAGCTGTGGAGAAAAAACTTGACGTGCTAGAAAAAAACTGACTACAGATTTGGAATCAGCATGCCAATTTTAGTCTAAATAAGCTCAAAAATTTAACTCAACAATTTTTTTTTTCTTCAAATTGTTCCCCATTATAATTAAACGTACATGAAGACGGGTCAGTTAAAAATTCGTATTCAACCCCTTCACGCCAGATCTTTCCTTTGCTATATAAAATTGTCTGTTGTCCAGCCATAAAATTACAAGAAGTAACTGAATATACCAAATTAGTTACCGTACATAACACTATAGGCGTATTTTGTGGCGGCCAATTTTGTGGATTATTATAATCTTTTAAGCTCCGCCCCTGGGGCCGGATGTTCGAACGTTCGTAACGCGTCTCTAAGATCATCTTTGCACTTAAGATTGATCTTGGAACGTTTGTAACGCGTTTAGAGGTATTTTCAAACGATCTTTGCGAACATCCATCCGCCATATTTGTTCGTTTTTCTACCATATTTGTTCATAGTGCCATGGTTCTATCCAGAGTCTAGAGTAGTGATTCCCAACCTTTAAGCCGGCCACACACACACCGGCGCGGCCTGTCCGGCCGACGAAAAGGGGCGTGGCTAGAGGCGGCCGGTGTGTATGTGGGGGTGTTTTTCATCCGGCGGGGCCTGTCGCAGCGGCCAGATGAAAATCAGTCGGCGCTTGAAAATTCCGTCCGGGGCGGCCTGCCGCCTACGTGTGTGGGGTGCCTTTTCCGGCGCGGCCCGCCCCTCGCTCGGCCAGATAATGACTAATTGTACCAGTTATAATTGTATTTATGATAATATAGGTATTATATATAACGTATTATATATAAGTATTATATATGGCTGCACATGCAGCCATCACCAACAAGTCATTTTCGGACAGCGGATTCATGTTGTCACCACGGTGGTCCGACGTGTACTGTATATTTTCATGAGGCGGCCGGTGTGTGTGTGGGTCTCGTCCGGCGAACGATGCCTCGCCACTTTTTGTCGGCCGGACAGGCCGCGCCGGTGTGTGTGTGGCCGGCTTTACACCTTGGAGGAACCCCTGTAATAATTTTTCATATTCCAGGGAACCTCTATTATATAGTAAACTAATATATATATATATTTATATATATATATAATATATATATAAAAATATTATATATATATATATATATATATATATATATATATATATATATATATATATTATATATATATATATATATATAATATATATATATATATTATATATATATATATATTATATATATATATATATATATATATATATATATTATATATATATATATATATATATATATATATATATATATATAAAATATATATATAATATTTTTAAGAAAAGTTCTTGAGCAATATAATTCATATGAAATCTACAATTACATCACATGTCATGAGAGTTCACACTAATAAGTCAATAATGTTATGACTTACCTTCAGTGTGACACTTGGGCTTGTTTCTCTTTGCGTATCTGTGAAATTTTTGGCCTAATTTTTGACAGACACACACGCAGTTCTTCCTCGACAGACAGAAGACGATTCCTTGATTTGCTTTTAATGACGGTCAGGCGGGAGAAAGCTTGTTCACAGAGGAAAGAAGTTGAAACTGAAGTAAAACATCCAATGCTTTTACTGAGATGACAGGTACTCTTGCTTTGCTGAAATCCAAACTTGTCAAGTGATACTTCATTACATTTCATTTTCAAGGTTCGATCGCACTGTAGTTCACTCAGTTCTTCCTCTTCTTGCAGACTAAGTAGGTTTTCTGTACTTGGTGAGAACTCAGTGAAGGGGTTTCTCACCCAGTCATACGTATCTGATGACAAGGAGGGGAAGTACTTATGAAGTTTTTCTGACAATGATCCCAAATGACTTGTAATTAATGGGATGACATTTTCATATTCAGTCTGAGTTTGAACTTGAAGTAGGAGTGGACACATTTCGACGTTTCCTCTTGAAAGGTGCTTTTTCCAAACAGCGAGTTATTCTTAAATGCAAGAAGTTTGTCTGTGGAAGTCAGAATGTTTTCCTTCGCACCCTGCATGCTGGTGTTCAAGTTATTTAAATGCTGATAAATATCTGCTAAATATACTAGTTTCATTTACCAGTTTGTAGATTCAAGACAATCACAGAAACTGGATTTATTATTCTCTTTGAAGAAAAGCAGCAGTTCCTGTCGCAGCTGGAATACCCTTGTCAAAACTTTACCTCTCGAAAGCCATCGAGCCTCTGTGTGCTGGAGAAGCGTCACGTGATCTTTTTTGCATGTTTTCACACAACCTTGCAAATATGCGAGACTTCAGAGGGCGCTGCTTTATAAAGTTAACCATGTTCACAGTTATATCAAGGACTTGTTTTAAATAATCCCCAATAGTTTTTGCAACCAGAACTTCTCGGTGGAGAAAGCAGTGAGTTGTTATGACTTCAGGGCTTTTTTCTTTCACGCGTGATACAAAGCCTTGTACTGAGCCAATCATTGAGGGAGCACCATCAGTGCAGATTCCAACGCATCGGTTCCATGACAAACCACAAGATTCCAGGTAAGAAGACAAGATATTGAAAATGTCGTGGCCTTTGGTAGTTTCTCGCAGTTCTTTACAGCAAAAATAATTTTCCATTATTTCACCTTCATTTTCAAATCGTACAAATGCCAGCAGCTGAGCTTTACCAGTTATATCAGTTTAGTTGTCTCATCTACTTGGAGAGCAAAGTTGTTATTTTGCAGTATTTCAGACAAAATACCAGAAATATTGTTGGACAGGTCATCCACACGCCTACTAATTGTATTATCAGAAACAGGAACCTTTCTTAATGCACTTTCAGCTTCTTCACCTAGCATTGTTCTCACAATTATTTTGCAAGCAGGCATTATTAGGCTTTCTGCAATAGCGTGGCTTCATTTTCTTGGCAACTAGCTCAGCCACTAAATAGCTTGCTTCTTGGGCCTTATCACTGATGGTTACCTTCTTTTGAAAAACTTTTCTGTTTCTGCTGTGAATCCAAGAGTCTTCGAAAATAATCCACAGTTTTATTTGACAAGTGGCTGTGATTAGTAGCTAAGTGTCGCTTTAACTTGGCTGGGGCCATAGCTGTGTTAGCGAGCTTTTTCCCACAAACAATGCACAAAGGAAGTGGACAGTTTTCTTCTCCAGTCCATGTAAAGCCAATGGCCAGATAACTATCACAGTAAAGGCGATTTTTTTAACATCACTCACTTTTCCTTTACTCGTACTTGGCTGTGGTATTTGTGATTCTTCGTCACTGTCCTCCTCTCCACTGGCATGCTTTCTCTTCAAATATTTGAACATGCTTCAGTCTTTAAAATCCGTATCAAACTAATATTAACTGGTGAGATTAATTAACACAACGTTTCACTCGGTTGCCCTGCTCAAAACTGACTGAAGGAAGATGTGTGAACGGCTGGGCTGGGGCTCGTGACACGTATGATACTCGTACGGGGTTGCGTCACCCTCCTACCCAACCCCTGTGTCGCCAACCTTGCGAAGTAGGAATGAAGGGCGTATCCCGCACCGGCAATAACACTATTTTTTTCTTAATTCTATGCATATTATTTGCTCTCATTACTATATAAGGCCTCTTCCATTTGTGCCCAAGTTGCATGAACCAGTTCTTTCAGTTCAGGGTTGGGTTCTGGGTTCAGGGTTGGGTTCGCGTGTCACAAATGGAACGCAAAAACCCCGTTTTTTGTTTACAAACATACTCAGCTGGCGAGGCAATTTAAGAGAGAGAGAGAGAGATAACGTGAGAGAGAGAGAGAGAGATACCGAGAGAGAGAGAGAGAGAGAGAGAGAGAGAGAGAGAGAGAGAGAGAGAGAGAGAGAGAGAGAGAGAGAGAGAGGAGAGAGAGAGAGAGAGAGATAACGAGAGAGAGAGATAACAAGAGAGAGATAACGAGAAAGAGAGATGAGAGAGAGAGAGATATAACGAGAGAGAGAGGGAGAGAGAGAACGAGGGAGAGATAACGAGAGAGAGATAACGAGAGAGATAACGAGAGAGAGATAACGAGAGAGAGATAACGAGAGAGAGATAACGAGAGATAACAAGAGATAACGAGAGAGAGATAACGAGAGAGAGAGATAACGAGAGAGATAACGAGAGAGATAACGAGAGATAACGAGAGAGAGATATAACTCAGCTAGCTGCTATGTGAAGGGATCATATCAAGTTTAAGATCGCGGGAGCGCATGGCCTCCATCAGCCATGTATGCCTCTTTTATGCCGTCTGACATCCTCTCCGACTCGTGCATACGGAAAACCCTTCACGATAAGAGAAATAGGGCCCAAGGCGACCATTGTTTGTTATGAACTGAAAACTCTACCCAAGCTACCCACCTCTCAATGTGAGTAGAGAAAGTTCACGGGTTTTGCTGAGTCACTACGCGCTTTGCCTCGGACCCAGGTTTTCGTGCGCAAATGGAACGCCTGAACTCTTGGGTTCCGTGAACTGGTTCTTGAAATGTCGCAAATGGAAGAGGCCTATACATTGTACTGACTGACACTTACGAGTATGTTGGTGTCTGGAAAGTGTTTGTGACGTGTTGTTGAGTAGGAATTATGAATTATGAATTAAGATCACTGTCATTTTGTAATAGCACATAATTATTTTACGGTTTCTCGCGGAACCCCTGGTGATGGTCGGCGGAACCCCAGGGTTCCGCGGAACCCCGGTTGGGAATCACTGGTCTAGAGTCTATACCAAGCATAGTGCTAAGGTTGCTGAAGAACACTCGCACACTTTTCGTAGGGTCGCATGATGAAGGTTTTTCTAATATACAACCCAGCTAACCATCACCGGCGGGCCGACGTAGGCCGTAGAGCGGCGAACGGCGGCCGCCGGCGGCAAATTTACCTCCGTCAGCCCTCCGGAGGCCCGCTGGTGTATTTTCAGACGGGATAATTTACTATGTTGAAAATTAATGTACAGAATTTCAAGAATTGAATATTTCTATGTGTAAACATTTTGAAACAACAGTTATATGATTATCTTGATGTAGTATTACATCAGTAGTGACAAGCAGTGGCAACTTGACGTCAATCCTCCGGAGGCCCGCTGGGCGCTGGTACGTATTTGTAAGTGGGAAATATTCATTTCATATTATATATATTAACTCAGTAATATACATAGTATCTCAATATCGGTACCATCACTATTATTAGGCCTGTTCAAGCTATTAAAAATTGTTATAAAAGTTTTTATAATAGTTTATAGAAATTATCATATATCAGTTTATTTCAAATATTTCCAGCTTTATCAGGAACACCCAGAGATACATAGAAATAAAGATGAGATACGTACATAGGAAGGAGTTTACATGGAAAAAGGTTATCAGTTAGTCTGTGTGTGTAGCTAGTATCATATAAAAATAACACTTGATTAACCGCGGCGAAGATTATTACGGAATAACACAAGGTCATATTTTCCCTTATTTCAATAACTTCCAACATATTATCAACACATATAAATACTCAACGGTACACCTAATAAGGAATATGTAGATGATGGAGTTAACATATGAATAATACCATGATTTAGAATAGAATATTATTTGAAATCTTTTCCCAGCTATCAATGTGCTAAACTGCCAGACGTACGATAGCCATTACAAAGGGTTTAAAACCCACAAAAGGCCTAAATTGTCACCCTTAACCAGTCGATAACATAATGAGAACTTAGTTATAACATGTTTTCGCTCCTTCATTATATCGAAATAGACTGAATAATATAAATAATTGCAGTACGACACGTTTTTTTAGGAATTCCTTGACGGCGCCTGGCGCTGTGTCTGAGTGAAAATAATCAGTTAGTTGGAAAACGCACGAGTGGGTGGATGTTGCTATGTTGTTCGCCGCAACCTATATCCTTCTACATGGCTGTTCACGCCGTTCAGTGTTCCACGTACACCAGCATGTAAACTCAATAACGAAATTGTTTTTGTACTTATGAAATAAACAATGTCCGTAGCAATTATGATCCTAGCAATCTCCTTTCATCGTATTACTGGATAACGACACAGGAATATTTCTGGTTAAATTTTCTAAGCATATTGCATATTATATAGTAATGTTTTTATAAGTGTTGAACAGCCCATTAGTCTATTAATCGGCTAATGGGTTGTGCAACACCCCTTAAAATATTACTATATCTGCAAAATACTTACAAAGTATAACCATAAATATTCCTCAATCAGTTAATATAACAGCGGCAAATGGTCATATGCCCTACGGCGGGCCGCTGGGAGCGGCCCGCCGGTGTGCCTCTGAGCAAGTTCCCAGCGGCCCTACGTCGTACACATCCGTCGGGCCGCCGATAAGACATACGGAGGGCCTCCGGAGGCCCTCCGTCTTTGTGTTTGCTGGGAAGCCATATAAAGTTATGTTATTAGTTGTTTATTTCATGTCAAGTTGTTTATGGTTGTTCAGGACGCTGTAGGGGTAATGTGAAGAGTGCAATGAATGGTATTTATTTTGTTTTGTTTGTTTGTTTAGCGGATAATTTCTAAAGAGCCATAGTGATCTACCGCTGCAGCTTGGTGTTGGGGGAACCCACCCCCCCAGGAAGGGGGTCACAAACCCACGGCTAACACCGGTACCCTTCACTGCTGGGTGGACAGGGGCTCGGGTTTTTTTTAAGAAAGACCACCCATCTGTCTTCGCTCCCCGGGGATCGAACCTAGATTTCCCGGGTGTGAGCCAAGCGTGCTAACCACTACCAAAACCGGAGTACCTGTGGTTAGCAATTCATTTCCATCTCCCAGCTGGATATCTACAGGGTCTGGTTCTTCCAACTGCACAAAACAACTTTGATGTCAGGATTGATTTGACTGATTTCCCTTTTCAAACAATCTATATTCATCAAACAATGAAGAAGGTAAGGGTGCCAATTCATAGTTGAAGACTTCTTCCAGAGCGATATCCCTCTCTGTGAGATAACAAGCAGTCAGACCATACAGCTGCTCCATATTGTAGATGGTCTTGCTGTAGATGGTAAGCTGCCGAATGTCTTTAGGTGACTGGAATGAGTGGAAGTGCAAATAAAAAAGAAATGTGTCTTGTGGCTAGAAGTGTATAGAGAAGACGATATGGGAGAGGATGGATGCGGGAAGTGAAGGAGGAGAATAGGAGACAAGGATGAGATGGAGAAAAATGAGTCAAGTGAAGGGATAGGGATGGTGGTGGCATAAAGGGAGATTGGAACTAGGTGAGATTGGTGATAAGTGCGGGGATAGAATAATTGAACATTCCCAGTAATATTAAAACATTTGCCCCCTTATAATAGCACCTGGGTAGAAGCGCGGTCATGGCGCTGCCCATTAGATTCTCGCAACCGGACGATTGACACGTGTCGGTGGGATTTGTGTGGCCGGCGCCGCCGTTGGCTTGGAAATTTAGTACAGTGGTACTTTGACTTACGAGTTTAATTCGTTCATTGATCGAGCTCATAACTCAATTTGCTCGTATATAAAGTCAGTTTTCCCCATTAAAATTAATTGAAATACCATTAATCCGTTCCAGCCCAAAAAACCACCCGAATTTTTTTACGACCTATATAAATGGACTGCACTCACCCTCCGCCATTTGCATTCGCAAGTGTTTACACTCTTTGTATCAGCTGTGGAAAAACAGCTGTGGGTGGAACTGCCGTAAACGTACTGCCGTCACCCTCCACCATTTGCATTCGCCAGTGTTTATACTCTGTGTATCAGCTGTTGGAAACAGTGTGGGTGGAACTGCTGCAAAAACGTACTGCATCACCCTCCGCCATTTTGCATTCACCATGTTTTATACTCTGTGTATCAGCTGTTGAAACAGCTGTGGGTGGAATGCCGCTAAACGTACAGCACTCACCCTCCGCCATTTGCATTCGCCTGTGTGAGCACAACACAACAGAGATTGTTTTCCACCGCGGGGCAAGGCGTAATTATGAGCCTACCACAATTGCTGGTTATGAGAGCGGAGGTGAGGTGTTTTGCGGCGTCAGATACAAGTCAACAGCCGTTCAACTACCATACGCCAGGTAGTAGATAACATCAGAAGTTACGTAGCTTTAGTTAGTGGTATAGTTAAGTGCTGGTTGGTCATAGGCCTGGTTATGCGCCTTGACAGGCCAGCCAACAGAGCTTCCAGCACTTAGGATATAATAATTATTTATCAACTAGCAATTATTTTCAGTGACGTAGTCTTGCATTCAATATTTTTTGGACTTAATTATTAACTAAATCATGACTAAATTAGCTAAGCATTCATTATCAGCAAAGTTAGCAATGCTCATACGAATATGTAATATGTGTGAGGACGCAATAAAGGCAATTCCTATTGATTATATTAGTTTAAAGACAGGTCTACCATTGTTAAATGAGCAATGGAATAAATATGAGGAGGTTTACTTCCAATATGAAGTTCAATTTAGACAAGCTGGAGATAAAGAAATGAGTCACCAATGTGTGATCAATTATGAACAACAGTGTCAAAGATATCTCGATAAAGTAATTAAATATGAGGGACTACTGGAGTGTGCTCATATTCCATCAACAGCTAAAGTTTCTTTAGCTCAAAGTTTGCAAGGTATTAAGCAGGAATCCCCCCACAGGGAGATCAAAATTATTAAAACCTAGGGGTTTAATCAGCTATATCAGCCACCCTTAGATTTTTAAAGATCCCTCGTTAGTGGGTATTTATCCTGCGCCTGTTACGCAAATCAAACAGCCTGTAATTAAGATTCAAACTTCTCAGCCTACCAGTAAACCACTCACACCTACTCAAATAATAGATACAATCCCTAATTCCAGGGCTACTAATAGTGAAGTACTTAGAATAAATTGTGTCTTATGTGAGGGGGGACATCCACCCTCCATATGCAATATCTATTCAGATTGTTACACGAGAATTGAAAGGTTAATGAGCCTTGGTAATTGCCTAATCTGTCTCCGTGGTAAACATGCTTCAAATGCATGCCCTATAAACTTAAGAACTTGTAGGAAATGTAAGCAATCTGTTCATAACATCGCTCTTTGTCCTAACAGTGATAATAACTCAGACCCTACAGTAGTTAAAACGGCAGACACTAATAAGAATTTTTCGGGCAGCTTTTCCCTACTGCGAATTGAAGGTGTGCCACAATGGTAATTCAGTCAATATAAAGACAATGTTTGACAGTGGTGCACAACGATCCTTCATAAGCAGGGAGATAGTTGAATTATTACAACTACCCATAATTAACAAAGTGAATTTAGCCATATCAGGTTTTCTTGGCAATACAGAGGCTCAAACCTTCGACAAAGTTCAACCCCTAGTCCAATTAGGAAGATATAAATGTAGGGTAGCTGCTGTAGTAATTAATAATATTGGTAATAGTTTAACTGTTAATGGACTAAAAGACAGAGCTGAAATGCTGAGGGATAATGGTGTCAAACTAGTTAGTAATACCTTCGAGGACGTTGATGGTCCCTTCCAATTAATAATAGGCGCTGATTATTTTGGGCGTTACGTACATAACTTCTCTATGTTCACCAGCGCTGGTGGTAAGGTAATAATGGGACCCATCCCACATACTCACCATGCCGAACAAGAGAAGAGTATTCCTAGTCATGCACAGCCCCTATTAATTATCTAAATTGGAACCACTTTCTTGCCCACACCAATTAGTGAGGTATTAGAGGAAAGCGATATTCCAGTTTATAATGAATACATCGCCACTAATGAAAATCCTAATAATAATGTGTCGCGAGGAAATAATAACCTCAAATTGAACACAGGATTATGGTTTAAAGGCCCTACCTGGCTGAAAGAGTGTAATAATATGCCTTACAGGTTTCACACTCAGTCAGACATATCTGTAGATTAATTTAAAAGGGAAACCCGAATTGATCCCAGATCCTGTGATAGACATAGAAAGGTTTTCCTTATTGAGCAAACTAATCAAGACTACTAATTTAGTCTTCAAATCCATTAAAAGGGATAGCTCTGATCCTTTGAAGTTTTGGGTCAGAACAATACATAAGCAGGAATTTCATGAGGAGTATCAGCTCTTGGCCTCAGCCAGCCCCCATAGGAACAAATTGACCAAATTATTAGGTCTGTACCTAGATCATGAGGGCATTATTAGGTGTTGAGGACAAAATTTAAAAGCTGATCTTCCAAATACCACCTGCCATCCCATACTAGTTCCCAACCGCCATCATCTTACTAAATTATTGGAGGAAGAATATCATAGGAACTCATTACATGGCGGAATGGCTACAATATTAGCCGATATCAGGTGTACATTTTGGATAAATCATGGTAGACAGGCAGTCAAATATTACCTCAAATCTCTCAATAATTATAATAGATCTGAAGGTAGACTAGTCTCCTATCTAGGTCCCCCTGAACTTCCCGCTGATAGAGAGATCCTAAAACCAATTGAGGTCAATGGTGAGGATATTACTGGGGATATACTGGGGATATTATAACATCAGGAGATAACTCTCCCCCCGATCAAGTATATGTCTGCATATTCACATGTACCTCTATTAGGAGTATCAATTTTAAAATAGCCAAAGACCAAAGTGCCGCAACCTCTATTCAAATGTTCCGGCGCTATGTGGCCTGGGGTGATGTCACCTGAAGCAGAACTTAAGTTTTCGCCGGCCCCCAGTTGTGAAAGTTATCCACCAACCACCCACTCAATAATTGGTAGAGTGGTGGTTTGTTTCCCCCCCCCCCCCATTGTGAGAGAGGTATTGTCCGCTCGTCATAAGGGGTGCGTAGGGATGTATATATATAATTAAAATGGTAATGGGTAATAATTAAGGTAATTTGAGTAAGTGATAAGTGCTGGGGTAGAATAATTGAACATTCCCAGTAATATTAAACATTTGCACCTTATCATTAACACCTTGGTTAGAAGCGCGGTCATTGGCTGCTGCCCATTAGATTCTCGCCACCGACGATTGACACGTGTCGGTGGGATTTGTGTGGCCGGTCGCCGCCGCTGGCTTGGAAATTTAGTACACTTCCAGACCTCACGGGATTAAAACATCTCTTCTCTGAATATAATGAAGAGATACATACGTTCATTTTGTACATCTAAGTAATAAACCAATAGGACATGTTAAAATCAACACAGATAACAATCCGCCACGTCAAGATAATTGGGTTATGAAAACTCCCTGATGCCCATATCAAAGCACACCGCCTCCAGCCCTCCGCCTCTGTCCTTCACAGGCGGCCTCGATCACGCGCTGACAACTTCGGATCACAGGACAGGCAGTATTGATAAAAGCCTACAGCGATTTCAACCCACTATCCACCGATAAGTATCCTAGTTAGTTGACTAGTTGGGGTATTGTGTCGAGATGAGATAGAACATGGGTTTTAGGTAAGACCTCTTATTAAATATATGTATGTGATATAAATTTCTACATAAAATGAGTGCTGGAACGGCAGATAAACTAGGTAACCTTGATGTGTGTGTTTAGGGGAGGAAAGGACTAGCAATACAGGGAGTTTCGTACACAAATTGTTTCGTACCCAGGTTTTGTTAGTTGTTTCGTACACTGTTGTTTTCGTACATACCAGGTGTGTCGTTTCGTAACTCTAGTCATCAAGTTAAACTCTGAGCTGAGTGTATGAAACGACTATAGTTTCATATAGACTACGAAACAACTTATAGGTGTACGAATCTACTGGTGTACGAAACAACTTGTGTACGAACTGACTGCATCCTCCTCTCATCAATGCTACGGAGAAGCAAAGCTAAGAGACATTCGAGCACCGGTGTACTAGTGCGTGGAATGCATGTATACTGTAGGTGGAAAACTGTCGGAAATGAAAAAAAAACGCATGGGGATCTGGGGGAGCGAAACCTCCCCCAGTGAGGTTAGGTTACGTAATCAATGCCCGGGTTAGATTAGTTAACTAGCAGGGGGTCTTGGGGGGCGTAGCTCCGCCCCTCCCCGGTTATGTCAGAAGAGTATTGGTCAAAAGGGAGTAATGGTTGAAACTGCATATTTACCTAAAAGAGTATGTAGAGGATAAAGGAATGTGTGATTAAGAGATTACCATCTCTAAGAGATGGTAGTGGTAAGGAAAGATGAAGAATGGTTCAATGATGAAGTGGGTAGTGAGATGTATTCTAGCAGTTCACGCCACTAAATTGTGGGTTAAAGCACATAAAACACTAAAAGCAGGTTCATTCAAACTAAATCATCTACTGTAATATGTAAGTGTATATTCGTGCTGAGTGGGGGGAATACCCCGCTCAATCACTAACCTAACCTAGACATATAGCAATGGGCCCAAACCCAACCTACCAACTGTTAGGATTGCTGTATTTAATCCTCAATACAGAAAAACGGGTAAAATAGGAACACTCGGCGACGAAAAAAATTTGGGAAACCTGTCGTCAAAAATTCCTATCGGCGACTTCCAGTATGTCTAGTCTCGGATAATATATCCATTAATAATACCCACCTAAAATGGGTGGGTTAGTTTGGGTGCTTTTAAACCTAGGATTCTTACCACATCATCGTGTAGATTTCTTCATTCTAAGTATTTTGAACCACCATTTCCTAGGTCAATTTAATATAATGTATAAGATCATCTATCAGGCGTGATGAAGCGGGCAAGTTTGCGGGCCGGGGATCATTACCCAACCTGTAAACAAAATTTTTGTTTCCGACAAAAACGATGGGCCAATAATTCAAACACATCAAAACTATTCAGGAACACTAAGTTTCGGCCTCTCGAAACGTTTAAAAGGCCACTTCCGAAATTTAAATAATTGGGTAAAAGTGCAGCTATAATTTATGCAATTCATATATAATTATTAGCGCTGGTAATTATAAAATGGTAAAAATAATAATCCTTTTCCCGCCCTTTTTAGTGTTTTTATTTTTCTCCAAGACCTTCACAGATCACCTTCAGATACCTCTAAAACGTAATCATAAAGTGGGGGAGGTTACCCCCTTTAACCTCCCCCCCCCCACCTAAAACCTAANTGGCTTGGATAGCATCCCACTCCCCTTTCTTATACTTTATGAATTTAAGCTTGCTTTACAAATAAAACCTCGCTCGTCCAGTGCACGCCATCTCGAGAGAGATCTGCTTCAAAAGGCTGTGCGTTAAAATGTACTACTGCATAGCCTTATAATTTTCTCTTCGAGGCCCTATTTATAGTATCTTTGACCCTATCATAGCTGAGTTGGCTCACCAGGTGATGTCTAGGAGATCGATTGGTCTTCCTAGGCTCTATTAAACGCACTCCTACACGACTGCCACACTTCTCCTCTATTTTCTTCACTATACTTTTTATATTATGTGTGATGACTCTGGGGCTACACTCATCATCTATATCATTGCCTCCCATAAAAAGGATTGTGAGGTCATAAGGCCACTCAAGTACTGCATTGAGACGCGTGTCTGTGTTAAATGTATCAGCCCGGCCACCTGGTGCTCGAAACAGCCTGAGGTCCACATTTTCCACGGCCAATCACCGAGGACATAAACTGTGACCCACTACGCTCACCCTATACATTCCCAAAGATAATCCTAAGACTCGGGGCACCAAACTGTTGAAATTATCGCCAATCAACTGATGGACGACAATAAACTGTTGAAATTATAATATTAATTAACGTGAACTCACCTTGCTTTTAACCCAAAATCTACCTAAACTGCCCTGATACCCTATTTAGACGCTAACTAAGGTATACTCAGCAGTGGCAGATGGGTTGATGTTATGAAGGCTTGATCATTATCTTGAGGGAGTATTGGTGAGACGCTGTGGTACACAGAATGGCAGAGTGGCTGGCTGTGGCAACGTAATGGCGGCGCGGAGTGATAGGCCGGCGGAGTTGCCAAGGATAACTTTCCAAGTTACCTGGCGCGGCTCGTATCTTGTGATGTTTTTACCACTTTGTCCAGCTTTTAACCGATTGATCGGTTGCAGTTTACTCATATTAATATGAGGTTGACTACACCTTAGTATACAATCAAAAGCCTGACTACAACTTCATAGTGTAGCTGATAACCCGTGACTAATGTCTTGACTACAACTCCTTCTCAAGACAGCTGGAGCTCACACGTGGAACGTTCCAATAATCTACTCCTATACGTGGAACTTTCCTCACAATTCTTATATTATGTTAATCCTTTGATTAATTGTGGTATTATAGGTGAATAGCACCAAAATTATATTACTATATCTAAATACATCTTAATTTATACCCAAATCTATAATAATATATACATAGGTGGAATTTGTATTCGTATCCCGCCTTCCGTCTGGTAGGCGCCAAATTCCATCATTCAAATTAATACCTTTCTCATAATTAGAGAGCGGTTTTAGTGGATAATTTCCACAACTACCACCACCACCACCTGAACCCTCATTAACACCAACACCAACAACACAAACAATACTTTCGCTACTATCCAAGGGGTGGAGATGGTGGTGGCGGTGGTGTTGGTGGCGACACTGCTGGTGGTGGCGGAACTGCTGGTGGTGGTGACGGGGCTGGTGTTGGTGCTGGTGGCGGGTCTGGAGATGGTGGAGATTGCAGGATCCCTGCAGGTTGCATGTTGGTGAGGCGTGGGGTTTTTCAATGGTCGCCGCTCATAGTTATTCGGTGGATAGGAGCCACGCCATTTTGACGGACCGATAGCTACTACACGATAGATAGTACACATATGGTACCTGTCCCAAACGAACTTCCCCGGAGTTCCTGCGGGGAAGTATGGCTCTCATCACACCACCAAAAAACAGTCCCCAGTATACATGAAGCACGTGATGGTTTTCCTTGATCCGGAGTAGTCACCTCCAACCAACACATCCAACCATGCAGTGCTTGAGTCCCAGCACTCTTGCCGAGCAGGGAAGAACATCGTTGTTGCGCTGTCTGTTCCTTCCACCTCAAAACCCTCCTCAATATACAGATGAAAGGTTTGATGCATGAAGTTACTTCTTTTCCCACCTTCCTCTAAGGCAGCATGCAGGACCGTGCTCGTGTTCCCAACAACAAGGTCCGCTTGGGAACATTCCTGAGGGCTGGCACGACAACTCCGACCATGCCAACACACCACCACCGCTACCAACACCCAGGGACCCGACATGCATGACTGTAATGTCACACGCAATACTAAACTATGATGACATTTACCACATCCGTCTCGCTCATATGATGCTCTTATCTGCCGCTGCTTACTGTCAACATATTTGTCAACTGTCTGTATAGTGGATGAGTTAAGTACTAAAAATAGGGTGTTGACTTCAAGGCATGATGCAAACATCGCCTTTGTTATGAAAGTACCTTAGGCAATAGAAAGAAAAGTATCTAAAGACACAAGTTAGATCTCGTTTCGAATCTGAAATACACGAGTTTTTTCAAAATGGCTGCCGACAGTATACCAAACCCCGTATCTCTGCTTCTATTACAGCTAACCTAACACTACTGGTATCAAATTGTTAATTTTTTGGCGTCAAGGAATATGCTTCAAGGTCTGTAAAGTTGAAAAAGCAACAGTTTCCTCCTTAACGTAACTATAATAGTGAACAATTTAGTAAAACGCTATAAATTAAAATATCATCATATCTTATGCTTATATCTTAATAACTGTCTTTTTTTAGACAAAAAATAAGTTTGTAATAACTGAGAGAGAGAGAGAGAGAGAGAGAGAGAGAGAGAGAGAGAGAGAGAGAGAGAGAGAGAGAGAGAAGAGAAGAGAGAAGAGGAGAGAGAGAGAGAGAGAGAGAGAGAGCCGAGGCAGTTTGCCTAAAATGGTAATACGATTATGTGTACAGCGTTTTCTGTATTCCTCTTAAATTGGTCTTCTATTTTTCGTTTCCTCCCACTGACACGATTCTTTTCTCTCTCTCTTCTCTTCTCTCCTCTCTCTCTCTCTCTCTCTCTCTTCTCTCTCTCTCTCTCTCTCTCTCTCTCTCTCTCTCTCTGATACCCGAAGGCCCAGAGATCTCAGACTCCCATTATGCAGGACATCACATGCACAACAAAACGTCCTTTTTAGAGCAGCAAAACTATAGACCCAACTCCAGATGTCATGAAAAACATTCCAACACGCAATTAATTTACATACAAAACTAAGCTCACGATGTTCGAAAACTACAAACTAAGTAATTAAGTTTAAAGTATATTAAATTTACTGCTTATCATATTAACACTTATATTACTATGTTACGTCATTATTGTTATTGTATATTTTTTCATTATTACATATATTCAAAATATTTACGTTTACATTATATCATTGTTATTACTTTATTATTTTATTATTAATTTTATTATTAATAATACTATTTTACTATTAGTATTATATTCTATATTATTTATTTCTTTTATTATAATCATTAATTAATTGTTAGTATGTACTATTTGATTCGTTTCATTATAACAATTAAAATAGTTCCTATATTGGCTCATACTTGTCGTTATATATAATAACATGTAGGGTCATCAGTCCATAAAAGAGTCTCGGCTCATCGCGCTTTCGTAATAAGTATCTCTCTTAACTTCTGTCTGTTATCTGCCTACTATCTCTCTCTCTCTCTCTCTCTCTCTCTCTCTCTCTTCTCTCTCTCTCTTCTCTCTCTCTCTCTCTCTCTCTCTCTCTCTCTCTCTCTCTCTCTCTCTCTCTCTCTCTCTCTCTCTCTCTCTCTCTCCTCTCTCTCTCTCTCTCTCTCTCTCTCTCCTCTCTCTCTCTCTCTCTCTCTCGTGAAGTGGAAAAGTATATGTAAAGTGATGGATGGTAAACTAAACAACCTCTAAATGGATAAAGCGGCAAAAGATCTTCGAAAATGTTTGGCAGACTATAAAGCTGTGTATGTGTGTGTGTGTGTGTGTGTGTGTGTGTGTGTGTGTGTGTGTGTGTGTGTGTGTGTCATATCGGCCTGATGACTTTTGTGGAAACCCGTGTGGGAAGGGAACAACAGGACGCAGGTGCTTATATGACAGCATGTTAGAGTTGCTTTGAATTGTTTTCTTCTATGATTATTACATGTTC
>JACEEZ010022112.1:137901-142901 GCA_016584305.1 Chionoecetes opilio
GCACCCTTTTCCGACCTATACGGCCACGATATATGTGTGGAGACGTGTGGAGCGCCGAGGGAGAGGCAGGCGGTGTGAAGCAGATTGTCCGCCTCTTGCCCGGCGATCCACACGTCTCCACACATATATCGTGGCCGTATAGGTCGGAAATAGGTGCTAAGCTCTCTGGAAAGGCACAGCTTTCTTGCTGCACCCACAAAGGATGCAAGTATATGCCATATTGCAACAAAAAAAGATCAGAAACACCCAAAATTCTTCAAGTATGTGAGGAACTACACCTGAACTACACCTCCCTCGTCACAGTAACGGTGATTACCACTTTCACCTTCACCAAGCGGCGTGCTTCGGGGCTTCAAGCGCAGCTACTCGACTCTCCACGTCAACCTTTTCAGCCCCTGTCCCAGGGGTAAGGGGTTATCTACCTAATTTGATGATGGAGCCTCGCCGCCCACGATAAGGCAGACAGCTATAGCTCTCCGCTCCAACAACACCTCCACTACCAAGCTGCTGACCTCATCCCTAGAAGGCCATACAGAAGACGTGGGCTTTCCCTTTCTTGCAGTTGGCCCTTCAGCTGTCCCGCAACCATTCAACGCTCCTCGCAGTATGAAGATTTATTCTACGGTGCTGACGATTGCTGCTGCAATTCACCTCTCTTCGAGCTGCATTCCAGGGAGTTATTAGAGTGACATTACCCTTGCATCATTGCAGACGTTGATTGGGTGATTGCTATTTGGCGGCTAGCCATATATTATTGAATTTTGTTGTGTAAGTATATTCGGGGCAATCATACTCCTTGATTTTTCATCCTCCACATTTCTTAGGTTTGGTAATATGAATTGATAACCACCTCGGCCCTGACATAGTTGGTGACCTTGCCAGGATACGTTATCAATTAGCTTATTACACTTCTTAAGATTGTGGGGTTTTGTTTGCAAGTCGCCGCTGCGCGCCGTTGTTGCCTCCAGCCCCGGAACAACGTTTGAGAGCTTATTTTTATTCAATTTAGGTATTGTATATTTTTGGGGGATTTTTGGTTATTTAGGTGTCGTGTATATTTCTCTTGGGCTTTTTGTGTTTTTTGTGTTTGTTATTTATTGTTATTTCTCTGTTTATTGTCTATCTGCAATGTTCCTTCCAAGCTTTGAAGGAACAAGGCGAGGCCCTCGGTCTAACATAATCGGAGATTGCTCGTTGGATCCAGTAGCAACAAAAGATTGAGAGAGATGAAAGACAAGCAGAGAGAGAAGAAAGACAACGACAAGCTGATGGAGAGAGAAAAGAAAGACAAGCAGAGAGGAGAAAGAAATTGTATTAGCCGAACTCGCAGCTGAAGGCAAGCCCTCCGTCCAATTACCATCTGATCCTGTCTCCAGGCCGAGTTTACCATCTTACAAGGATGACGAGGACATAGCCACCTATCTAACAAGGTTTAAACGAGTGGCCGAGATGCTGGTACTCCCTAGGGATACTTTTGCCGTTCGACTGGGTTGTCCCCTTACAAGAAAGGCTGCTGAGCTCTACACGTCCCTTCCATCATCCACCACCAAGGACTATGAGGTACTGAAACAGGCACTCTTAACTGGTTCCATTAAAACTCCCGATGGATACAGAGTAGATTTCAGGTCAGCTAAGATTCAAGTAGGGCAGAACTACCATCAATTCGCCACCAAGTTGTCACGAATGTTCAATTCTTGGGTTGAGTCCTCCTGTGTGCCTGAGACTTATGAGGATCTGAGGCAATTTTTAATCCTAGATAAATTTCTATCTTCCTTGTCACCTGAACTTCGCCTTTTTATCAAGGAAAGAAGGCCTACACTGCTGAAGGATGCGATAAAATTTGCAGACGACTGGGCGTCCGCCCACAACACGTATCCTAAGGCCTATAACAACGCGAGGAGATCTCTCCCTAGACTTCCTACTCCGCTGAGGATTCCATCTTCTGGGCATCAAACTCCCTCACATGTAGCGTGTTACCATTGTGGGGAAGCTGGACACATACGACCGCACTGCCCCCTTAATCCTCGAACCTTCAAGGACGGAACAACTACCACTGCCCCATATAAGGTTGGATTTTGTATGGAGGACCGTAAGGTTCCTCAATATTCAGTTTCGGGAACCATCAATGGGTCATGGTCTTCTATCATCATTAGGGACACAGGGTGCTCTGGTGTCGTAGTTTCTTAGGACGCCCTGCCAGACCCATCCATCACTCGGTCCCAAAGTTAAAGTTGCTGATTATCTAGTACGCACCGAGGAATTCCCCGTTGTAAGATGCTACTTACGGTGCCCATTTTACACTGGCTGCACTGATGCCGTAAGGGAGCCACTTGAAGTTGCTAGTGCATTGATGGGGAATATCCCCTATGTGTTAGTCACTAATAGTCCTGACCCTCAACTTCGTGATGACCATTCTCTCCCTGATGATAAGAACCAAGCCACCACTAATGTTTCACGGCCACAAGATCCATTACCTCCTCCTCCTCTTCTCCTTGATGACTCTATTTCTCCAGAAGACTCCATCTCATTTAATGCCAAGGTCGTATCCCTTGTTGAATGTCAACCTCTACAGCCATGTGAGTCCCCTCCAATTGAATTGTGTCCTGTGGTGACCGGTGCTGGTGGAACTGAACGGATACACTCTCTAGTCCTACCTGAACTCCACCCTTTGTCTGTGAACCCTGAGGAGTTTCGTCACTTACAAGAATCATGTCCTTCACTGCAGTGTCTACGTACCTCAACGTCTACTTGTGAAGTAGAGAAGGCACGGGATGGTACCACCTACAAGTTTCCACACAAACAGTGCATCCTGTTCCGGCACTCCTCTGATAGCCCAAGTAGGGTAAATACTTTATCATTATTTATCCCCAGTAAGTGTCGTCCCGTCATCCAACGTTTGGCTCACGAGGATCCTTTGGTTGGTCATGTCTCCCATCTTAAGACCCTGATGAAGATCTCTGAATACTTTTACTGGCCAAGAATGTGCGCGGACATCTGGGATTACTGTCGTTTCTGCGACAAATGTCGCTTGTCAACTAAGAGACGGGTACGTCCAGTACCCCTTCAGCCGTTACCAGTCGCGCCATCCTCTAATAAATACAGTAGCTTTCAGCCGTTACCAGTCGTGCCATCCTCTGATAAACACAGTAGCCTTCAGCCGTTACCAGTCGCGCCATCCTCTGATAAACACCGTAGACTTCAATTGTTACCGGACGTAACTGAGCCTACTTCGGAGCCCAGGAAGAAGAGTAAGTTCTCCTGCTCAAGTGAGGATACTGACGATTCACCTAGGCTTACTTTACTGTCTGATGGCTAGCTCTGGGGAACATGATGTTATGAATCTTGATCTCACTTTGAGTCAGTCTACTCAGGTTGATGAGCACGCCTTCACCCTCACCACTACAGAGATAATTCAAGATGATCTCAACCTTGTGCTCATCCTTCTACTACTAGGATTACTACTACTACCAGGACTATTACTTGGATTACTACTACAACCAGGACTACTACTTGGATTACTACTAATATTACCAGGACTACTATTAATGTTTTTTGGTCTAGGCACAGTCTGTGCCCTTATGTTCGTGTTTTGTTTTGTTATATCATTAATGTTGGGAATGTTGCTTGTTAGTTTGTTTGACTTGTACTTGAAAGGTAAGGAATTTTTCCTTGAAGTTGACAGCAAGCCTCTAATATTGAAACTGATCTACTAAGCCGGCCATAGTTATCTGTTTGATTCCTGCACTACAGCTTTTTACAAATATTTTGTACGTTTCTCCGGGTCAGCTGCAGTTCTCCTTCATCATCGGCTGTGCAGCAGATGTTTTAGATGCTTTGACCTACACCTCCCTCGTCACAGTAACGGTGATTACCACTTTCACCTTCACCAAGCAGCGTGCTTCGGGGCTTCAAGCGCGGCTACTCAACTCTCCACGTCAACCTTTTCAGCCCCTGTCCCAGGGGTAAGGGGTTATCATCTACCCAATTTGATGATGGAGCCTCGCCGCCCACGATAAGGCAGACAGCCATAGCTCTCCCCTCCAACAACACCTCCACTACCAGGCTGCTGATCTCATCCCTAGAAGGCCATACTGAAGACGTGGGCTTTCCCTTTCTTGCAGTTGGCCCTTCAGCTGTCCCGAAACCATTCAACGCTCCCCGCAGTATGAAGAGTTATTCTACGGTGCTGACGATTGCTGCTGCAATTCACCTTTCTTCGAGCTGCGTTCCAGGGAGTTTTTAGGGTGACATTACCCCTGCATCATTGCAGACGTTGATTGGGTGATTGTTATTAGGCGGCTGGCCATATATTATTTAATATTGTTACCAACTCGGCCCTGACAAAGTAATATATCTATTTATGAGTTTAATTGTATTTGTATTACCGTGTGGGGGGAAAGCCACCAAAGTTGACGTCATCAGCAAGTTTCCCTCCACGGCTGGAATGGGGCTGTTTTTCCCGCGCTTCTTACAAAATTCATGTTTTTAGAGAAATAAGGCGTGGAAATTAATTATGTTTTGTGGATTAGGTATTTTGAATGAACATTCAACATAAATATGCAATGAAAAAATGGGTCTGGACGATTACTTTTATGAGTATAAGCAATATTTTATAAATATGACCTGTTTAGTATCTTTGTCCACTAGCTAATTGGGTGTATTAAGTTAGTTTTCGTAATTTTATGGCTAATAACAGACGATTTTATGTAGCACAGGAAAGATCTGGGCGTGAAAGGGGTTAAGTACACGTAAATATATACCAATAAGAACACACTACGTAGCTACATATATTTTTTTTTCAATATATTGTTGATTTCCTGCGATATATTAATTGTTTTTTTTCTTTTATTTAATGAATTATGATTTTTTAATAGGAGTTATGTTTTTGTATTTATAAATCGATTTATATTTTGTTCAACAATATTTAGGCTATTTCCTGCAATATCTTTAATCTTTTTTATATAATGAGTAAAATTTTCAATTGCAAGTCGTGTATATTT
>JACEEZ010022112.1:147901-160401 GCA_016584305.1 Chionoecetes opilio
CACACACACACACACACACACACACACACACACACACACACACACACACACACACACACAGTGAATGGGTACTGGGTGTTAGCCGGGGGTTTGTGACCCGCCTCCCGGGGTGGTGGCTTCGGCCAACGCTAAAGATGAATGAGAAAAATAAATTTTGATATGGAGACGGAGCCATACGAGCGCTGCTCTGGCCCTGTAAAATATAACTAGATGAATACTCATACATAAAAAAGAAATACAGGAAAATTATTGTAGAAAAGAAAGTTGCTGTTTCATTATACGCACTTGGAAAACGTAATATTGCAAGGGAAAAAATCGCACACACACACACACACACACACACACACACACACACACACACACACCCACACACACACACACACACACACACACACACACACACACACACACACACACACACACACACACACACACACACACACACACACACACACACACACACACACACACACACACACACACACAGACACACACACACACACACACACAAAAAAAAAAAAATATTAATTACATTAACCAGTAACCTTAATATTACACCAGACACTAGAAAGTCATGAAAACTGTAGGAATAGAAAAACAACTCACTCGGAAATTTATCGCAACAAAATAAAACTTTTAATAACTGAGGTTACACAATTGAAAAGAAAATACTTGAGGTCACATGATCATTTTACGGCGAAGCGTCACAGATAAAAATGATAAGGAGTTGATATGAAAAGAAATTACACAGAAAGGATGGATAAAGATGTAAGGAAGTTTCATCTATAATAGAATCCTTTCTTTCTGCCTTTCCCACCCTCCTTCCTTCCTTCTTTTTTTATCTCCCTCCATCCTTCCTTTCCTTCACTCCTTTCATCCTTTCCTCCTGCCTTCCTTCATTCCTTCCTTCCTTCCTTCATCCTTTTTTTCTGCATGTCCTTCTTTCCTTCCTTCCTCCCTTCCTTCCTTCCTTCCTTCCATCCTTTTATCCTCACCTCACAAACCAAACTGAAATAAAATGCCCCTCTCTTCCTCCCTCCTTTTTCCCTTCCTTCTTTCCTTCCTTCCTTCCTTCCTTCCTTCCTTCCTTCCCTCCTTCCATCCCTCCCTTCCTTCCATCCTTTCCTTCTGTTTCCTCACACAAACCCAACCAAACATTATTTTACTCCCACCCTCTTTACTTCCTTCTTTCCTTCCTTCCATCCTTCCCTCCTTCCTTAATTCCTTTCCTCCCTCCCTCAATCCCTCCTTCCTTCATTCCTTCCATTCCTCCCTCCTTTGCATCCTTTCATCCTCTCCTCACAAACCAAACCAAGCCTTTTTCCCCTCTCTCCTCTCTCCCACCCTCGCTCACTTCCTCCTCCATCCTTCATTTCACACACTCACTCAGTAACCCTTCTGCATAATCGCCCCTGCAACATGACACAATAAGTAAGTAAGTAAGTAAGTAAGTAAGTAATGTTTATTGCCAACACTAGTAAATATACATATTCAGTAGTTACATAACATAAGTGGTCGTTGGCACGGTCTGTCGAGCCAAGGCTCCCTGACAGACATGTTCAGATATATATTATATGTGCTGAGAAGAACCAGTTATCAGTTTGTTTATGTAGTGAAATATACTACACTGTAATGTGAAGCAAAAAAAAAAAAAAATATATATATATATATATATATACATATACATATACATATACATACACATACATACACATATGCATATACACACATACATACATATACACTAGGGTGGTCCACTTTGAAATTTTTTTTCGGATTCGTTGGGCCGGGTCGGAATTCTTGTCGATACAATGATACAAGGATGTGTGCAAAATTTTATTCCGATCGGATAACTTTATACCGTCCCGCAGAGCGGCCGAAGTTTCCACTATTAAACCTCTACGAGTCTACACTGGTGACGATGATCAAAAAAACGAAATCCACCGTGCGCGCCATCCTATACCTATTTCGCGCACGGGTACAACGCCCGGTGGCGCTCCACGACCTGCAGAAGGTGCTGTCGCTGTTCCTCGTCGCGCGTGATGGCGCCGCAGAACGCGCTGATGAGGGCGACGCCCCTCTCCGCAAAGTCGTTCACCACCCGTAGGTGACGGGTGCGCCGACGAGCCGTGGTGTAGTCGTCCCTCCCCGACCACTCGGCCGGATCGACGTTGAGGAAATCGTGACCGGCCCCGAGGGCGGTGACGAGGCCGACAGAGTTGGTCGTCGCAAACGACGCCAGGGAGCGCTGCTCCACTGCGTCGAGGGCGACGTCGGCGCGGCGAGGCGGGTTCTTCTCCCCCAGCCGCTGCTGCATGGCGCTGACGATGGCCCGCTTCTCCTCGACCACCGTCGCCTCGTCGAAGAGGGAGAGGCCGACGAGCTCCTCGGAGACGTACCACATGTGCCGGGCCATCACCTTGCCCGATGCCCGCCCGATCTCCTTGTCGCGATAGGCGGCGAGGGCTTTGAGGAGGGCGAGGTCCGTTGCCGGGGCCGAGGTCGAGCAGTGGGCGAACATTCACGGTTCCACGTACGTTGTGACGATAAACGTCGTGAACCGGATCAGCTCCCTCTTCTCGTGCTTGGTGAGCGCAAACTCCTCGCGGAAGAGGGTGATCTTGAGAGTGTAGATCACCTTTGCCATCCATCGAGCACGGTGGTAGGCGCCCGGCTTCCGGATGTTCGCCTCAACCTCACCGCCCAACACGATGATGGTGAGCTGCACCATCTCGCGGTAGTCGTCGCGCGGCTGCTTCTCCTTCAGCAACGCGTGGCAGGTGGCGATGATCTTGTCGGCGCCGTCGACGGGGTCGTCGAGCGGTTTGGACGACGCCTGGTTCGCGAGCGGCCACCACTTCACAAACCGCTTGAACAGCTGGATCTCGGGGCCGGAAGACGGGCCGAAGCAGACGGTGAATGCTGCGCCCACCACTAGCTCGAGCACGTGGTGCCGGCAAGCGAAGTGGAGCAGATTCCGTTTGACGTGCTTCATTATGTGGACGCACGCGCCCTCCTTGAGTCCGGTATTGCTGACTGTTGTGTCGAAGCACATGCCGATGATGTTGTCGACGAGGTCCCACTCCTTCGCAGCGTCGTAGACCGCCTGCCCGGTCAGCACGCCCGTCCCCGCCGCGAGTTTCGGCACCATCAACAGCTTCTAGATGCCGTCACCGGACACCAGGATGGGCAATCGCTCCGCGATTCCCTCACCGGCCATCCCCTCGACAAGTTTTCCGTCCCAGTGTATGATGAGCGGCACCGCCGGCACATTCACGGTCATCTCCGCCTTGATCTCCTTAGCCATCTTCTCCCGCGCGCTCCTCCGGTGGCGCCGCACGGTGCTGCGAGCGGGAGTGGCGTCGGCGCCGTGGACAGCGGTGAAAAGATGAACTGTGGTGCGGTCCGAGATCCTTGTGCGGTCCAACGCAGCGGCGACAGCCGGCGTCATGATCGGCGTGCGGCGACGCTTGGGGGAACAGGCCGATTGAGCGGATATTCCTGCGCTCGGAACGAAGTCCGCGTCCCGTCCGTCGTCACCACCGTTCTCTTCTTCGTCGCCTGCACCCAAGCCCGATGAGCTGCGCGTGGCAGTCGTGGCACGCTCCGGTGAGCTCGACCGCTTTAGCACACGCCGCGCTCCAGACGCCGTCGCTCTCTGTCGGCCAAGGATTGGTCGACTCCTTGCATGATGCAACGGGGTCCATCCGGGCAGCGCTGGCCCAGCAGGAACTGCCGATCCTCGTCCACCGTGATGAGGTCGAAGGCGTCCGCGTGCCCGATGTCGAAAAGCGTCATCAGCGCCAGTGAGAAACTCCGGCGATTCTCGACGTCAGCTGAAAGAGATTAGCTCGTCTGTAGGTGATCGTTTAAACAATTTTATTACCACAACCTAAATAAAGTTTTCCTAACCTAACTTAGTTTCATTTATTAGAGTACATAAAAACAAAAACAAAATATTTATAATTTGGTGACGATAAAAGTTACGTATGTGAAAGGTTTAGACAGTGACTTATTGGAAATAATATTTACATCAATGTTAATATAGAATTTATAGTACAATTAATATAACGCCAATACACACACCATATACATTCGGATGACATCTATAAATTTTCTGTGCAATGCAAAAAAAAAAAATTAAATAAATTACTAATAACTGGAAGACATACTTATATTACCAACTCCGTCGTATCTACATAGAAGTTAAAGTTTTAAGTTTACGTATAGGTCGGACGGACGGACTAGCGGTCCCCCAGTCCATTGTGGATGAGGTAAATTAGTAATTGTTTATGAGGTGAAATTTCAGTTGTTTTTTGAATGAAGGTAATGACTCGCAGCTTCTGATAATTTCAGGTATACTATTCCAGAGTATCGTTCGGGCAACATCCAGCCTAGCCAGCGCCCAGCATGGCAGACAGGTCACGGTTAAATGTCATGGCAATTAGGGCAAAATAATATATTATATTAGGGTATTCTGCGAACTAATTCAATTAGTTCAACTGTTGATTTGTCTTACCTTCAGCGCTCCGCTTCTTGGACCGGTCCAAGTTCTGCCATGATGCGTACAGCCGGAGGATCCTCTCCACACAGCGGCTCTTCTTCTGCGTGGGGATCCGTGCTTTCTCCCACACCACCGCCACCTCCGCGGTAACGAGGGAAGCCGCTTCTTTCACCGACTTCCGCTGCACACGGACGAAGTGGAAGAAGCGCCGTAGCACTTGCCCGTTCTTGGGAAGCTGTTTCCCCCAGCAGGGGTTCGGTTCGGGCTGCCCAAGAAGCCACACTTCGGTGGCTGAGCGTGAACGTGCTGCAGTTGCAGCGGCCATCCCGAACGCAGGCACAACAACGACTAACGCGGCGCCACAAGTTGGGAGGCGGAGCGTCACACACCCTCACACCACAAGCGCTGAAGGGTAACTGGGCCACTGGCCAGTTGTGGTGGGCAGTGTCAGTCCAGCTCTGTATGACTAATGCAGTCCTTGCTTAAATCACTTTTAATTGCACTGTAAAGATGAAAAAGCATTAACACAAACACAATTATGAGTAGAAGGTACTAAATTTTGATTCCCTAATCCCTATCTCAGTTCACCTATTTTTCCCAAAATTTTGTTAAATAGTGAAAATTTTGGCCGCACTGCGGGACGGGACAATATCATCCGATCGGAATGAAATTTTGCACAGAACCTTGTGCCATAGTATCGACAAGAATTCCGACCCGGCCCGACGAATCCGACAAACTTTTTTTTTTACCCTGTAAATGTGGACCACCCTAATATACACACATACATATATATGCACATACACACACATACACAAACACACACACATACATATACACACACGCGTATACATACGATTATTCATTCATCAATATATATGCAATGACACATATAGATATATAAACATGAAAAATCTAAATATAAACTTTCGTAACCTATGCTATCCAATACATACTTTATATATATAATACTACTACTATGACTATGATTATGAAAATACTACACTATGACTAAACCACATACCAAACTACATACATAAATACTATACATGTACACTACTACACATGCATAGTATCTTAAATGTATATGAAATACATATACTACCTATCACTCGTGGGATGTTTGTGAGTTCTGAAGGACAATTAAATAATTTTTTACTCTCCTCTTGAGCTAAAAAAAACTAATAGCATTAGTAAGTAGTTTTATGGGTGTAGGCAGAGCATTCCATAGTTGAGGACCAAAGCAAAATATACTGTTGTTAAATAGTGTTGTACAAAACTGTGACATACTAAATTATAGTTACCTCCTGTGGTTCAATGAGTTGATTCTACAAATTTATAAATACATGTATCTGGAGCATTTTGTATATATTTAAACATGAAGTAAAGAACAAAACATTTATGGATATAAAAAAAATCAAGAAGTTTATTGTCTGAATATAATAAAGTAGCTGTTGAATGAAATTTACTCATAAAAAATATGCATCTACAAATTTTGTTTTAGATTATTTTAAATTTTCTTAGGAAAGAAGGCCAAGTACAAGCCCATATAGGCACACGGTAAATGAGATGGGGGTAACACAGGGTATAGTAGATACTTATCATGGCTTCTGTTGTTAGATAAATACGGACTTTATACAATATACTACACATTCTAGACAGTTTTTGAATATATGCTACCTACATGAAGGTTCCAACTCAGACTTTCATCAATAATGACACCAACAAATTTTGTATGGGTTACACATTGTAGATTTTTAACTTCAAACAATATTGGACGTATGTGATTTTTTATAGACCGGTTTTGAAAAATAATTTATTAAGTTTTGGTTTTGGTCTTAGTTTGTTTACTTTTATCCAATCATTTATTAAATGTAACTCTGTAATCAGATTTGAATGAAGACTATGTATATCATTATCTTCCAGCAGCAAGTTTGTATCATCGGCATATATGGTAAATTTAAATTTAGAGCTGGCATTTACTATATCATCAATGTATATAAGAAAAAGCATTGGCCCTAAAATTGATCCCTGTGGTACACCTGCAGATATAGAGTTAATGCAAGAATATTTTGTGTTGCAATATACAGTCTGTGACCTATTGGTAGTATAATTTTCAAATAATTTAAGCGGTACACTTCTGATTCCGAATTGTTTTAATTTATCCAGTAGTATGTGATGATTTATTGTATCAAACGCTTTTGACAAATCCATAAAAATTCCTACAATATGTAATTTTCTTTCCAAGCATTTATAAATGTTAATGGTAAACTGTAGTATTGCAGAGAATGCAGATTCTGTTGAATGGTTAGCACGAAAACCATGCTAATATACAGAGAGTAGGTTATTGTTCTCCAAATAGTTTTTCAGGCGAGTGGAAATAGCTTTTTCAAATATTTTGCTGAATGCTGGAAGTATTGATATAGGCTGATAGTTATTGATATCACTCCTGCTACCTGTCTTGTGTATAGGGATAACTTTTGCCGTATTTAATTTGTTCGGGAAGATTCCAGTTTTTAAAGTAAGGTTGATGATGTGAGTCCAAGGTGTAGATAAAAAAGTTGAAGTCTGTCATATGATTTTAGGAGATATATCGTTATATCCAGGTGTATCAGTTTTAAGGGTGCGTAAATAGTCATTTATTTCCTTATGGTTTGCTGGAGGTAGATACATTGCTAATAAAGGAGGATCATTCAAATAGCGAAAGTAATCTTTATTTGGTATATCTTCGTGGCTGTTTTGAATTTTTTAGAAATGATCATTAAATATATTTAAAGTGTCAGGGTAGAATGGTTTTAACTCAATTGTGTGATCATTTAAGTGAACATTTCTACCAAGTATTGAATTAATAGATTTCCAATGAGATTTTGGATTACCTTGGTTATCTTTTAACATCTCTGTGATATTAATTTTTCGCTGCTCTTAATATTTATGTTAATTTATTTATGTAGTGTCTGTATTGTTCTCTCTATGATAAAGGCCATTTCCTTGCTAGTCACTCTAACCTTAACCCAGGACACACACTCACTCACTAACCCTCCTGCACATTCGCCCCTCCTACAGGACACACACTCACTCACTAACCCTCCTGCACATTCGCCCCTCCTACAGGACACACACTCACTCACTAACCCTCCTGCACATTCGCCCCTCCTACAGGAAACACTAACTCACTAACCCTCCTGCACCTGCGTCCCTCCTACAGGACACACACTCACTAACCCTCCTACACGTTCGCCCCTCCTACAGGACACACGGCATCCTTCAGCATCAAGGAGGGAGAAGAGGAGGGACTTTTTTCTCTCCACTCCTCCAATGGTCGTCTTTTCCTCTTGAAGAAGCTGGACTTTGAAAATAAACAACAGGTTCGGTTTTTTCTTTGTTTTTTGGCCTGTCAATCTGTCTTTTCCAAAATTTTCTTCCCTTTTTTTTGTATTTCCTGAGAAGTGTTTTTCTCCTTTTTTCTGTCTTTCTGTCTTTCTGTCTTTCCCTCGGTAGTTTTTTCCCCTTGTTTATCGCCTGTCTTTCCTCAGGAGTTGTTCTCCCTTATTGTCTTTGTCTTTTTATTTGCTCATGAGTTTTTTTCCCCTTCTTTGTCTTTTTGTCTTTTCCTCTGGAGATTTTTTTCCCGTTTTCTGTGTTTCTGTCTTTCTCTTAGGAGTTTTTTCCCCGTGCATTTTTCCGTCTTTTCTCAAGTTTTTTTTCCCCTTTTTCTGTCTTACTGTGTATCCCTCAGGAGTTTTTTTATTTTTATTTTCTGTCTTTCTCTCTTTTCCCTTGAGAATTTTTACCCTTTTTCTGTCTGTCATTCCTTAGGAGTTTTTTTCCTTTTCTGTCTGTCTGTCTCCCTCGCGAGTTTTTTTTCCCCCTTTTTCTGTCATTCTGTCTTTAAGGATTAGTTATTTTTTAACCCTTTTTCTGTCTTTGTCTTTCCTGAGGAGTTTTTTTTTCCTTTTTTTGACTTTCTGTCTTTCCCTCAGGAGTTTTTTCCCCTTTTTTCTGTCTTGCTGTGTTTTCCTGGGGAGCCTTTTTTTCCCGTTTTTCTGTCCTGCTGTGTTTTCTACGGGAGTGATTTTGGGTGAGAGGACTGAAGGGGAACGGTGTGAGGGGAGACAAAGGGGAGAGGAAGAATGACTAAGGAAGAGGATTTTAAGCAGGGAGAATAGGGAGGATGTCCAAAGGGAGGGATGTGATGGGAAAAGGGTTTCTTGGGAATCATGGAGAGACGGGAGAAGAGGGGAAAGGAGGTAAAAGCGACCACCTTGTAACAGTGAAAGATAAGACTGTGAGCAAAGGTGGAAAGTAGGTGTGTGTGTGTGTGTATGTGTGTGTGTGTGTGTGTGTGTGTGTGTGTGTGTGTGTGTGTGTGTGTGTGTGTGTGTGTGTGTGTGTGTATGTGTGTGTGTGTGTGTGTGTGTGTGTGTAGAACCAGGCTGATGGTATGTAATTTGTTCTCTTTTAATGCTTTTTCTCCTTCAGTGTGTAAGGAAATATCACGTTTTTTCTATTTTTTTATCCTTTAATTTTTGTAATACTTTTCTTGTTTGTGTGTGTGTGTGAGTGATTCCTACTCGTAAAATTTTTCCTTCTGTGTATAAGGAAACAAAAACTTTTTAATTATTTTCTTTTGCTAACAATTTTCGCGTGTAATCATTCGCGTGATATTTTCTATTAACTTTTTCCCTTTCATATTTTCTTCCATCTGTGTATAATGAATATCAACTTCACTTTTTCTCGCTCTTTTCTTTCCATTATTTTCGTATGTAATCATTCTCTCTCTCTCTTTTTTTCTATTCATTGTTTTCCATTTCATATTTTTTTCCCTTCCGTGTACAACAAAATATCACAACTTTTTTTCCTGTCCTAAATATTCGTGTAACTAATATACATTTTTTTCTTTTCTCCGCAGCACGAGCTTGTGGTGGAGGCTCGTGCGGGGCCGTACATGAGCGAGGCGCGGGTGGTGGTGGCGGTGGCGGACGTGAACGAGTACCCGCCCGTGTTCCCGCGCGCCCTCCACCAGACACAGATCACAGAGGAGGATGACAGCGGCCTCCCCAAGACTATACTTAAGGTACGTGTTCTCTAACCTATGTCAGGGAGACTTTAGAAAAATATTAATAATCAATACAAATAAATAATAATGCAAAAAAGACTGGTGTTCACGATGTCAAAAAAAAGAAGAAAAAAAGAAGTGTTCACGATATGTCAAATATCTAACGAAAAAAAGACGTGTGACGTATTTTGAGGCTCAAGTGTTATATATGTTTTTTTTCCCTCATGTTTTTTTCCCTGTTGTGTACAATTAGATATCATTTTTTTTTTCTTTTTTCTGCCCCTGAATTTTCGTGTGTAATATTTATTTTAATATTTGTGTATGTGTTTGTCATATTGGTGAAGTCTAGAATATTATTATACGAGGAGATTGAAGCTTTTAGATTGACACTCACTCGAGAGGCGTAGAGTAAGAGGCTATCTAAATGAAGTATTTAACCACTTAAATACTTCAGTTAGATAGCCTGTTACTCTACGTGGTTAAAGGGATATAATGGAAGGGATGCAGGACAGATACATACAGTTAGTTTTCAGGATATAACAAGAAGTAACAGATTGAAACTGGAAAAAATACGTCCTATGACTTGAATTTTTCTATGAGATGAATATAAAGACACCTTTCAAACAAAATTAGATAACATTAGTTAACGTTTAATTTTTTTGCGTCTGTTCTATCTTCTATACATATAGCGTCTTCGAATAAGCAGGGATTTTGTTACGTGTTTTTCCCCTATGTTAATCCTCTACGATATAAAAATAAGATGAAACACTTCGTAAGGTTAGGTCAAGATAGATTACATTAGGTGCGTTTGTTACAGTGCTAGGTCAGGTGAGTTTAAATAAGGTCATCATGTCAGTTCTGCAGAAAAGGTCGTGAAAAAAAAGTCATGAAAAAAACGTGCTTGTTAATTTGATGTTTGACAAGTACTCGTATATTAAAAAGAGAGAGAGAGAGAGAGAGAGAGAGAGAGAGAGAGAGAGAGAGAGAGAGAGAGAGAGAGAGAGAGAGAGAGAGAGAGAGAGAGAGAGAGAGAGAGAGAGAGAGAGAGAGAGAGAGAGAGAGAGAGAGAGAGAGAGAGAGAGAGGGAAAAGTATACAAATTGCTGCAAATATATATTTTTTTATTAGTAACATGAAAAGGAAAGACAATTACTCATATATATTTCTATCTATATCTATCTGTATTCTTTTTTTTGCTTTTAATACTTTCTCTCTTTCATTTTCCCCCTGCATGAAAAAGAAAACAAATTAAACCCGCTAATCTATTTCTATCTATCTATATCTATGGACTTTTTTTCACTTTACACTTATAATGTATTTCATTTTTCCCCACACATGAAAACAAAATTTACCTGCTAATCTACTTCTATCCATCTATATCTAATGTATTTTTTTGTTTCTTTTCGCTTATGATACTTTCCCCTCTGTCATTTCAACCCCCTTTTTCGCATAATGCATATCATTTTCTCCCATGACAAAAGAAAAAAAGAACAACTTGCTAATACATTTCTATCTATATATCAATCAATCAATCATTGGGGGCATTCGCCCGGGGGGCGCGTCGCCTCGCCCACCCTACGACGCCACTCCCGAGGGTCACCACGCGCGAGTTCCCATGCAGGCTCCTTTCCCATACCAAGCAGCTCTCGACAAGAAACATCAACTTGCCCCAGCCACGAGCCTTGTGGGCGCCCCCTTGGCCTCCTCCACGCCGGATTGTCTCTTACAGATACAACCCGATGGGAAGGATCGGTTTCAGGGTAGCGTGCCACATGCCCATATAGCCGAAGTTGGCGCTGACGGACTATGCAGGTAATAGGCCTCGATTCAGTCTCACGGTGCAATCGCTGATTTGACACGTAATCATCCCAGCGATACCCCATGATTCTGCGAAGACACTTATTACCAAAGGCATTGATTCGTCTCTTCAAGTCACTATTTAGTGTCCATGTCTCACAACCATAGAGTAAGACAGGGATCACAAGCGATTTGAAGATCCGGATCTTTGTCCTCCTGCACAGGTACCGACAACGCCAAATACTCCCACTGAGCGAGTCCATAACACCGTGGGCTATGCCAATCCGTCGTAAGACTTCTTGACGTGACCCGCCGTCATTATGGACTGCGCTACCAAGGTATGTAAAACTTTCCAAGATCTCAATGTCCTCGCCACACGCATGAACAGACTGTACTGCTTCATCTAGTAAGTCTCCAAATACCTGGACCTTGGTCTTGAGCCAGGAGACCTCAAGTCCCAAAGGCTTTGCCTCCTCGTGCAGCGCCTCGAGAGCCATCACCAGGACCTCCAGCGACTCAGCAAAGTTTTACTGCATCATCGGCAAAAACAAGATCAGTGATCTTGGTGTTGCCAACGGATGCTCCACAATCACGTTGATCTACAACCTTGTCCAATACCCAGTCCATACAAGCGTTGAAAAGTGATGGGGCAAGGACGCACCCTTGCCTCACTCCTGTATTCACAGGAAAGAAGCTGGATACACCTGCCCCACACTTCACAGCACTCTCAGTCCCAGAATACAGAACAGTTATCAAACCAATAGTCCTTGCAGGAATCCCTCGAAGTCGCAGAGGATCCCAGAGTGACTCACGATGCACTGAGTCAAACGCCTTCTTGAGATCAACATAGGCTGCAAGCATCCCCTGTCGAAACTCACGTCGGCGTTCCACCAGGACACGAAGCGCTAGGATACGGTCCGTTGTTGACTTACCAGGCGTGAACCCAGACTGCTGAGGTCTCTGATGCTTCACCATATGGCTGCGAATCCGTGTCAGCAATAGATGGGCAAGCACCTTGCCAGTCCTTGCCTGGTACGCTGTGCAGTGTAATACCGCGGTAATTGTTGCAGTCCTGACGGTCCCCTCTCCCTTTCCAGATAGGGACGACCAGCCCCCTTTTCCAGTCAGGAGGAATGGTACCTGATTG
>JACEEZ010022112.1:170401-177231 GCA_016584305.1 Chionoecetes opilio
TCATATTTGTCACATCAGGTTTCTTTAATTTTCTTTAATATCTTAGTTTTCTTTGTATTTCTTTTACCTCATTTCCTCGCGCCTTTCCAATTGTATTTTTAAGAAGATGAATGAAGCCGAGATGTGTGTTAGAGAGAGAGAGAGAGAGAGAGAGAGAGAGAGAGAGAGAGAGAGAGAGAGAGAGAGAGAGAGAGAGAGAGAGAGAGAGAGAGAGAGAGAGAGAGAGAGAGAGAGAGAGAGAGAGAGGAGAGAGAGAGAGAGAGAGAGAGAGAGAGAGAGAGAGAGAGAGAGAGAGAGAGAAGAGAGAGAGAGAGAGAGAGAGAGAGAGAGAGAGCACACACACACATACACACGCACACAGACACACACGAACACAACTTTTTATCACCCTCTATAAAATCTTTCATCATCTACTTCCTTCCTTCGTCACCCCTTCTTCACCCTTCCACACCCTTCCACAGGCTCGTCGGTGGCCCAGATCGTGGCAGAGGACAATGACGACCCCAGGGAGGGACACAACGCGCGCCTCATCTATTCCCTGCAGAAGAACGTAATCGACGAGCCTTCGGGAATGCAGCTCTTTGCCGTCGACAGCCACACGGGTCTCATCACCACTGCCCTCTGCTGCCTCGACCGGGAGAAGACACCAAGATATACCCTGAAGGCGGCTGCTACTGACGGGGGAGGACTTAAGGGTACGTTAAGGCGTGTTAGGGTGTTATAGTGTCCCTCAGACGTACAGGTGTGGCTGAAAGAGGTGTAGAAAGATTGTGTAATAGGTTAATTATGAGATGAGTTTTTTTAAAGGGAACGATTAGGTAAGACAGTGGAGCTTATAGATTGTAGAGGGGGTATTAAGGTGTTATAGTGTCCCTTAAACATACAAGTGTCGGTGAAATAGGTGTAGGAAAGGTGTTTTTTTCATTACGTCAGTGGAGTATACTTTTTTTGTAAGGTATACATTAGGTTAGACAGGACAGTTTTTAGTTTGTAGAGGGTAAATTAAGGTGTTATACTTTAATACCCTAACGCGTACAGGTGTGGCTGAAGGAGGTGCAGAAAATGTTTTTAGGTTAATTACGTTAGGTGAGGTTTTTAAAGGGATGATTAGGTATGACAGATGAGTAAATTAATGATATGTCTGTTACCAGTGTGTGTGTGTGTGTGTGTGTGTGTGTGTGTGTGTGTGTGAGTGTGTGTGTGTGTGTGTGTGTGTGTGTGTGTGTGTGTGTGTGTGTGTGTGTGTGTGTGTGTGTGTGTGTGTGTGTGTGTTTGTGTATGTGTTTGTGTGTGTTAGTGTGTGTGTGTGTGTGTGTGTGTGTGTGTGTGTGTGTGTGTGTGTGTTGCGTGTGTATGTGTGTGTGTGTCGCCATTTACGTGCTTCTCTGAGATCACTGACATTGTTGGGAAGTGCAAATAAGATGAAGTTTGTTTGTTTATAACTTTGGCATCATCGTGAAACTCAGCTCCTCTGCTCTCTTCTCCTCTCCTCTCGTATGTTGGAGTTGTTATTGTCCGTGGTGTTTATGGTGATAGTGGTGGTGTTGGTGGTGTTGGTAATGGTTCTGGTGGTGGTGGTTAGCCATATCTTGTTCTTTTGTTTTTCTCCTCAACTTGTCTAAGTTTCTCATCCTCTGCCTCCTCCTTTTCCTTTTTCTTTTTACTCACAGTTTTCTTTGTATGATCTTCACCTTTCTTGACCTTTTTTATGGGTGATCAGCTGTCTGTAGTGTCACTATTACTACTACTACTACTACTACTACTACTACTACTACTACTACTACTACTACTACTACTACTACTACTATTACTACTGCTACTACTACTACTACTACTACTACTACTACTACTACTACTACTACTACTACTACTACTACTACAGCTACAGGTACAGTGCTGGTTCAGGTGTCAGATATCAACGACGCGCCGCCCAGATTTTCGCAGCAGAAGTGGGAGTTAAAGGTCCCTGAAAATGTACCTGTGGGCTCCGTGCTTGCCTCTCTACCTGTGACAGACTGTGACGTGGATTCCTCATTAACTTTTAGGGTGAGTGCGTGTGTGTGTGTCTCTTTGTGTGTGTGTGTGTGTGTGTGTTTGTGTGTGTGTGTGTGTGTGTGTGTGTGTGTGTGTGTGTGTGTGTGTGTGTGTGTGTGTGTGTGTGTGTGTGTGTGTGTGTGTGTGTGTGTGTGTGTGTGTGTGTGTGTGTAGGGATAAGTGAGTGTGGAAGAGCGTCGGCATGGTTAGTGGAGTAGGGATGTGCACCGGTTTTCGGTATACCGAAAATACCGGTATTTTAGCACCGGTAATACCGGTATTACCGGTATTTATTTTCTTCGGAATACCGGTATCGGTATTGGTATTGCATCGGTATACCGGTATCGGTATATTATTTGGTCGGTATTGGATTTCGGTATTATGTTTTTTTCTCGCAACAGACCGGACTGCCGAGACACGTATGGTAGCGTAACGCTCATTGGCTCAGAGCCTCATAAACTGAGGCGCGTGTTATCATTGGCCGATTACAGCTCAGCTGACAATGCCGCTCTGACAACCTCCCTCCCTCCCTCTACCCCTGAGGGAAGAGTCCCCCCGCAAGACCATCACAGAAAACGGATAATTACATATCACACAGGCGTCACTATACAAATCTAGCCTAGATAAAATTTTCATTATTGTTGTTATTATTATTATTATTATTATTATTATTATTATTATTATTATTAGTCCTAGTCTACTATTATTATGGTTAATAATATCATCATCATTTTCATTATTGTTATTATTATTATGATCCAAATTATTATTATTATTTTATTATTAATATACTTATTTCAAAGATATGCTTGTGTGTGTGTGACTGACTGTGTGTATTCATCTTCATCTAGTTGTATTTTTACAGGGCCCGGCTGGGACATAAATCGGGAAAAATTACCCGATTTCATGATGTTATTTATTTAGTTATCGCTCATTTATGCATACTTATAATTCATTTATCAGAAAACGAAATGTATCAATGGCAAGCTAATGAAATTCCGCTTCTATTGATATTGTCCACGTAAAATGTTTTCGAGCAAAATATTAAATGGGAGCTGGAGTTAATAAATATTTAGTTCATGCATATTTCTTGAGAGGCATAATGGCCTTTCTTTAGTGTGTTTACGGTTTTTTATTTGATAATATTATAGAACAAAGATCTCCGAAGATAACAGTCCATCTTTTATACTGATAAATATATATTTGGTAGGGGAAAATTACCATAAGCTGGCAAACACGGGCGGCAAGTGGAGTTTGTTGGTCCTCCAGCTCGCATTTCCCGCGCCTGTCGCAGCCACAACAAGGGCTGTGACGTCACGTGCAAGACACCTATTAGACAACATGTGATTGCAGACTCCAATCGTGTTGTTGCTGTCGTTGATCACTGGTCAAAGTGCCTCGGGGTAGACCACGTTCCGTGTGATTCCAACCCTTTGTGTTAATCTTGTAGCCTCTTGTAGCTTCCTTATTTTCTTATGTTCTTATGTTCCGTGTGATTCCAACACACACACACTCACACACGCACACAAACGTCCATGAGTCTACTGAGTTTGTGAAATGCGGCAAGACGTTATCGCAGTTTTTCCTGGAATCTAATACTCCTAAAGTGTTTTTAGCCCAAAAACCCCCTTCAAAACTATTCAATCGACATGGGACCAAGCCGCTTACCACCTACGATTTATTTGCGATTTTTTTAGTCTACTCACATCAAAATTGAATTTACAGTTTCGGCTACCCAAAACAGACCACACACACACACACACACACACACACACACACACACACACACACACACACACACACACATGGCTACTATATTATATTAGATTACTGATGCAAAAAAAGAAATGGCCTACGCCAAATAATATTTTATTTTAGGGGGGTCTATGCTGTACGGTAGGGGTTAAGAGTTGTAAAAAAAAGAGATGGCCGACGCCAGGGGGCAGATTTATGGTGTGCGAGGCCCAAGGCCGGTACGTAGGAGTGCGGGGCCCTGAATGAAATGTGGGGTAAAATTCTAATGTCCTTTCCTTTCCTTTGTGATTTTAGTTTTTTTTTTTTCTCCAGACCTTCACAGATCCCTTCAGATACCTCTAAAACGTAATTATAAAGTGGGGGAGAGATGCCCCCTTCAACGGCCCCTTCCCCCTATATTACTCCCGCCCTGGCCCCAAAAATAAAATGTCTAACCTAACCACACTACAACCTAACCAATAACCTCCTAACGAGATATAAGGGTGGGAAAGGACTACAATTTTACCAGGTTAGGTTAGGTTAGGTTAGGTAAGGTTAGTAATTTATTTTAAATTTTTTAATCTCCCCCACTTTATTATTACGTTTTAGAGGTATCTGAAGGGATTTGTGAAGGTCTGGATAAAATAAAACCACTAATAAGGGCGGGAAAGGACTCTAGAATTGTACCATATGTGGTTCAGATTTCATATTAGTTTAATTGAAACTTTTTCCACCCATATTTTACATTATATTGGTACTAATTTTTGGTATATTATGGTACATGCAATGTTAAGACCAAATAAGAAATGTCCAGCATTCAGATTTTCATTGCAAACATATTTTTTCCTCTGGGGTGCGGGGCCTAGGCCATAGTTTACTCGGTCCCCCCTTAAATCTGTCAATGGCCGACGCCACAGGAAACTTTATTTTAGGGGGGTCTATGCTGTACTGTGGTCTGTGGTAACTCGGGAGTCACACTAGCCCTGTGTCCCGGGGTAACGGGTTCTCACCCACCACAGGCTCTAAGGGCTAATGCCACGGAGATGAGCACCGCATGCCACGCGCAGCTAAGCGTATGCTCCCATCTTTACCTATGCGGTACGGTAGGGGTTAATAATTGTAAAAAAAGAAATGGCCGACGCTATAGGAAACTTTATTTAAGGAGGGGGGCGATGCTGTGGAGGTTAATAATTGTCTGAGAATGGACAAGTAAAATCACACACGAAAAAAACAAATACCGATACCGGTAATACCGGTTTTCCTGTACGATATCGGTATACCGGTATCGTAATTGATACCGGTGTGAGGGCTTACCGGTATTACTCCCGCAAACCGGTATCGGCAATACCGGTATTTTCTTGATACCGCACAACCCTATAGTGGAGACGACGGTGTGGTTGGTGGAGGAAACGGTGTGGATAGTGGAGACGATGGTGTCGTTGGTGGAGGAGGCGGTGTGCTTCGTCGAGTCGATGGTGTTGTGAGTGGAAGCGAAGGTGTGGTGAGTGGAGGAGAGGGTGGAGTGCAGGAGTCTGGGGTGATAACGAGTGTGGTAGAAGGAGGGAGAAGGGTCGAGGGAGAGTGCAATGAAGGTTGCGCAGTGGCATTTAAGTCTATTCTGGAAGCGATTGAAGACCTGAAAAGGTGCTTTGTAAGTGAAACGAACGATTTGAAAAGTGTTGTGAGAGCAGGAGATAGAGATACGATCTTTTAAGTGTGGAGGTGAAGGTCCAAGGGGAATGAGTGGAGGGGAAAATGCGAGGGATGTACATGGAGAGGTACCACAGGGAGACGTGCCTCGGGGTACTACTAAGGAAGTTGTTCCTAGTATGTCAGCATGGATTGGTGAATGGAAGGTGGTTGACCATGGTGGAGCGCGCCCGAAAGAAAGAAAGGTAAACAATGACTATGTTGTGTGCACGAATTCATTTCAGGTACGCTCGGGGCTGCAAGAGGAAGATAAGGAGGTAAAGACGGTAGACGATACATCATTACCTGAAGGTAAAATCTTGGTTGTTGGGGACAGTCAGATTAGGCACCTAGACAGCAGGTTTTGTGACAGGGATGGGATGGATATGAAGTCGGTGAGTTACCCAGGGAAGGGGATAGGTTATGTTAGTGATAAGATAGTTGAGTGCATGGCGGACCATGGGAAAAAGCCCATCGTCTGCCTGAGCGCTGGGGGAAACGATGTTGAGTGTGTAAGGAGTGAGGAATTGCTACGGCGGTTTAAGGAAGCTGTAGGTAAGGTTAGGGACAGGGGTGGGATCCCTGTGGTGTGTGGTGTCCTTCCATGACGCTATGTTGACGACTTGTGGTACTCCAGGGCTATTGCTCTGATTTGCCGGCTGGCACTTCATTGCAAAGCCAATGGTTGGGCCTTTGTCGAAAACTGGGACCTCTTTTTCAGTCATAACCACCTCTACCACAGGGACGGGGTGCACCTTTCGAGGAAAGGAGTTCAGATCTTGTCTGAATCCCTTGAAAGTGAGGAAGATGCACTGCAGACTTTTTTAAGATAGAGAACCGGGGATTAGACACTGGGGTCGGGGTAAAGGAAACTAGCGACACTAGAAGGAGTTTCAGAAGGCAGGGAACTAAAGTGATTCGTAAGAAGAGGGATAGGTTCAGCAATAAACAACGTAGTGCTGAACAGCACTCGCGCCTTCCAGTCCCACCCACTCTTCCCGCTCATGCGCGACCTTGCAGTGGTTGACTATTACTTTGACACGGCCGACTTCAACTTAGGTCAGTAACTAAAGGTGGACTGGACTCGGTGGAGAGCGGATCTTGGTCACCAGCATTGAGAGGGAAGGTTGTTGGGTTTGCATACTGTAACAAACACCGTGGTGACTGTCAGGTACTGAGAGAGTACTATAGTTGTGCTATAGAGTCGCTAGTTGTCTGACGGGGAGACAAGACGCGTTCCGGGCAGCTCCGTGTGTGTGTTGAGTCAGTTCAGATGGGATTAACATGGCAGCTGAAGAGGAGCTTAGCGTCGGCATGGCTAGTGGAGACCGACGGGGCTGTTGGGGGGAATAGTAGGAGAGGAGGGAGTAGGG
>JACEEZ010022112.1:180002-182502 GCA_016584305.1 Chionoecetes opilio
TTGGAGTGGGTGCTTGGGGCCAAACCTTTTACGACTTGTGTCTCCAGGGCTATGCTCTGATTGCGCTGCATTCATTGCAAAGCCAATGTGGCTTTGTCGCACTGCCTCTTTTTCGGCATACCACCTCTACCTACAGGACGGGTGCACCTTTTCGAGGAAAGGAGTTCAGATCTTGTCTGAATCCCTTGAAAGGGAGGTAGATGCACTGCAGGCTTTTTAAGATAGAGAACCGGGGATTAGACACTGGGGTCGGGGTACAAGGAAACTTGCGACACTAGTAGGAGTTTCAGAAGGCAGGGAACTAAAGTGATTCGTAAGAAGAGAGAGAGGAGGGGTTAGTTAAAGATAAAGGGAAAATGGACAAAAAAGACAAGAGAGTTTGCTTGAAGGTTTACTATAAAAACTGTAGGAGTATTTTAAACAAGATAGATTTCCTGAAGGAATAAATAGTGTAGAGGATTTTGATATAATAGCATTACAGAAACATGGTTGGATATGTCAGGAAAGGCATTTGATCCGGAGGTTTGAGATAGCTGGGTATAAGTTATTTCACAAGGACAGGTTTAGGCAGGCGAGGTGGAGGAGTTGCGCTTTATGCAAGAGATACATTGCAGTGTTGTGTTAATAATGTTATAAAAACAGATGACAGCATAGAGTCTATATGGGGTAGAGGTTACGGGGGAACTGAGAGAATGTTTTGGGTGTAGTGTATAGCCTCCAACTTATGTACAGAGGATTCAGCTCCTATATGGCAAGAATAAACGAAGCTTGCAGATATAATCGACTATGCGTGGTAGGAGATTTTAATCTTAGGAATATAGACGTGGATTTAATTATAGGAGACAACGACGCAGAGGAATTGTTAAATATAGTCCAGGATATCTTCCTAAGCCAGGCAATCAAGGAGCCTACTAGAGGAGAAAATATTCTAAATTTATTACTGACAAAGAGGTAACATTTAGTTCAGAGGTGGAAGTTGGTGGACAGTTAGAAAATAGCGATCATTGTGAAATCAGGTTTTGCTTAAAATGGGAAGCTGGAAAAATAAGTGTTATTAGGCTAAGAGTACCTGACTTCAGCAAGGCCAATTATGCAGGATTAAGACAACACCTGGAGGGAATTAACAGGGTGTGTGGGATGGAGAGGAAAAAATGTTCCAACGTCAGCGCGGTGACAGCTGGAAAGGCCAATTATGCAGGATTAAGAAGACACATGGAGGGGATTAACTTGGGGAGTAGGATAAAGGAATGTTCCTAGGTAAGCGTGGATACATCTGGTAGTGAGGTCAGGGCGGATCAGGATTATACATTATTTGTAAGGAATTTAATTGAGGGACAGAAAGAAAAAAAATCAATATAGGGAGATAAGATCAAGGAAGAGTGATCCGAAATGGATGACCACTAGTTTAAAAGACAACATTGGCAAAAAAAAAACCATGCACTTAAGGTTTAAGGCTGGACAGGTGAGCAAAGAACAGTATAACGTGATGGCGAGGACAGTGAAGAGATTAACAAGAGTAGCTATGAGCAATTATGAGATTAAGGTCGCAGGAAAGGTAAAACGCGCCCCTAAGAGGCTATAATATCAGGTATATAAAACCAAGACAAGGGAATTAGTGGGGCCGTTAAGATTAGAGCACGGTGAGGTCTTAAATACGGATGAGGATATGTGTAAAACTTTAAATGATTATTTCTTAAGTGTTTTTACTCAGGAAGATACACAGACAATATCTGAAAGTGAAACAAATGTTTAAAGGAAGCGATGAAGAGAAACTCGAAGATATTGTGATAACTAGGGAAATGGTGGAAGAGGGTATAGACAAAAAAAAATGAAGAATTTTAAGTCGCCAGGACCAGATTAAGTGTATCCCAGAGTATTAAAACAATGCAAAGAGGTTGTTAGTAAGTCGTTAGTCCACATTTTTTTTAAATCGGTTGAGATAGGCGATGTGCAGTTATTGTGGAGGAAAGGAAATGTTGTCCCCATATGTAAGAATGGAGACAGAAGACTAAAGTCAAATTATCGACCTGTTAGTCTAACGTCAGTGGTAGGTATATTATTGGAATCTATTATTGCAAAAAACATTAGACAGCACTTAGAAAAACATATTTTGATCAATGATTCACAACATGAATTCACCAAGGGTAGGTCATGTCTCACCAGTTTATTGAATTTTTAAAGAAAGTTTATTGAGACTGCATATTAATGATAGGATTATGATATAATATACCTGGACTTAAGTAAGGCATTCGACAAAGTACCACACGGCGACTCTTAAATAAGGTTATAGGGCTCATGGAATAGATGGGAGGTTCTTCTTATCAGCTTTGGCTAAGTGATTAGGCACAAAGGTTGCAATTAATGGTTCTAAATCTGAAATGGGGACAGGTGACAGTGAAGTTCCACAGGGTTCTGTTTTTGGGTCCATTACTATTTTTGATTTACATCAACGACTTGATAGTGGGATTAGCAGTGATATCAAGCAAAGTTGTGGCTGATG
>JACEEZ010022112.1:185002-200002 GCA_016584305.1 Chionoecetes opilio
GCAGGGGGGTCTCCTGAAGGCGCTGGTTCCCCTGGACTACGAGAACCCCGACCACCGAGGCGAGTTCCTCTTCAGGGTGCAGGTGACTGATAAGGTGGGTGACTGACTCTGACTAGTTAAGTTGATGACTAACTGACTGCCTGACTATGATTGACTGACCTAACTTCTTGAATGGCCTGCTAAATGACTGATTAATTGACTGACTGACTGAATGGTGACTGATGTTAATTAAGGGTTGTGCTAATAATATTGACCCTATTGTTTTATTGTTATTATTATTATTATTATTAATATTATTAATATTATTATTATTGTAGTCATAATTATTGTTAGTATAATTTTTATTATTATAAGTATGATTTTATGATTATTTTTATTATTATAACCATTACCATCATTGTTATAGTTTTTACTATTATCATTACTATTGTCATTGTTTATATCATAATCATCATCATCATCATCATCATCATTATCACTGTCAAGTAAAGTCTCAAGGAGGAAAACACTAAATAATTTCTTTAAATTTTTTTTGCGAGGCAAAAAAAAGTAATGGAAGGAAAATTTCAGGGAACTAATAGGAGCTTCAAATAGACTTTTGTAAACTTGCGAGGCTTCGTGATACTCCGGGTTTGAAGGAATTTTTGCAGCTGAAAGAGAAAGAAAAAAGAGATAAGAAATTAGTAGAGAAAAAATAAAACTAAGTGGAGGAAAAATGGAAAGACTAAAAGAAAGATCGAGCTATAAAATGCATTAAAAGGGAAAAAAAATGTTAGTTCATTGATTGACTGCAATGAAGAATGAAGAAAAAGAAAAAAGAGAGACTAAAAATTAGTAAAGGAATAATAAAACTGAATGTAGGTAGGAAAAAAGAAAAGACAAAAGGAAAGATCAAGCAAAAAAATGTATAAAGAGTAGAAAACCATGTTAGGTAATTGAAGTTGCTATATTCATCGATAAGGTTGAATGATAAAAATAATAACAGTGATAATCATAATGATGATAATAGTAATAATGATGTAGATACCATATTTACTATCAAATACATAACCAAAATAAAAAAATAAAAAATTATACAGAAATGTACTCCTTGGCATCGTACGCAAGCCATACAAATAGGGATAGAGTCTAAGTGATAACTATAATGATGATAATAATAATGATAATATAGTTACCATATTCAAAATCAGATAACCAAAACCCAAAAAAACTAAAAATATAGTAAATAAGTAAGTAATTGCATTTATTGACCACAAAATTGCAATAAAAATATAACAAGTAAAATAGCAAACAGCTCAAATGCATAAAAAAACAATCATAATATTTAAGCATTTCAATTATGTATACAAAAATCAAATCTTTGGTATCGTACGCAAGCCATCCTAAGCCTTCGTACTCCCGTGTGTATATTGACGTACTGCAAAGCGTGGTATGATCCATGTATGCCTTCAGAGTAATGGTTTTGAGGCGACGGACGGGAATGCATGTACAGCAGAGATTAATAGTTGTGGGAGGAGAGTAATACATCGGACTGCAACAAAAGCGATTCTCAAATAGAGTTAGAATGTATTAATAGTGTTATAGCCGACATGAAGCCTTGTAAATTATATTGATAACGTTAATATTACTATCAAAGAACAGCTATTGCCTCCCCCCCAAAAATGAAAATTGATAAAAAAAGCCAACCCCGCCAAAAAAAACAATTATAAGCCCCCCCACAAAAATAAAAGTGATCCCCAAAAATTAAAAAGATCCCCGCCAAAAAAATATGAAAATAAATACACAGGAATTTGTTTTTACTAGTGTTTGATAGTGTTATAAGGTTAGTGAAACATTTTTCTTCCTCTTTCCCTTTTTTGCATCCGTGAAAGAATAACAAATACGATTAAGAGTGTATTTTGTTTGTGTTAAAATCGAGTGCTTTGTTGTTACCCATGAATAGATAATTTTGGAGCGAGTAATCTATCATTTTATCTTATTTCATTTATTTTGTAACAGTAGGAGCAGAACTCTAATGGCGGTGGAAGTAGTAGTAGTAGTAGTAATAGTAGTAGTAGTAGTAGTAGTAGTAGTAGTAGTAGTAGTAGTAGTAGTAGTAGTAGTAGTATAAGTAGTATAAATAGTAGTAGTAGTGGTAGTGTAGTAGTAGTAACAGTAGTAATAATAGTAGTAGTATAGTAGTAGTAGTAGTAGTAGTGGTAGTAGTAGAATAAGTAGTAGTAAAAGTAGTAGTAGTGGTAGTGTAATAGTAGTAACAGTAGTAATAGTAGTAATAGTAATAACAGTAGTAGTAGTTGTAGTAGTAGTAGTAGTTGTAGTAGTATTAGTAGTAGTAGTAGTAGTAGTAGTAGTAGTAGTAGTAGTAGTTGTAGTAATATGATAAGGTGGAGTAAGTGTAAGGTAAGGTAAGTGATTTGTAGTGGTAATAATAATAATAACAGTAGTAGTGGTAATAAAAATAGTAGTAGTAGGAGGAGAATTTTAGTGGTGGTAGTAGTAGTAATAGTATTAGTAGTATTAGTAGTGGTAGCAGCAGCAGCCGTTCCTTACCATAACTCACCCCCACCAGTGGGCACACTTGCCAATACCTGAGACACTCTGCCAACACCACTTTATTCTACTCCATTACCTGGAGCGGCGCCCGAAATATTATGCCTGAGAACCAAACTATTCTGCACAAAATGTCATAACTACTGTCCTTCCTCCTGACTTCAGAAAAAAAAAAAATTATTCGCAGAGAAGAAAGTTTGTATAAACATTACAATTTAAGCTCAGATGATTTTTTTTTTGCGAAATATAATGCTTAAGAACCAAACTATCTTCCCACAAAATGTCATAACTATAATCTTTGTTCCTCCTGAGTTCTGGAAAAAAAGAAGATAATCGCAAAGAAGAAAATATCTATAAGCATTGCAATTTAAGTTCAGGAGATTTTTCTTTTTTGCAAAATATTAGGCTGAAGAACAAAACCATACAAAGTGTCATAACTATAATAATCTTCTTTTTCTGACTTTAAAAAGAATAGTGATAATCGCAAAGAAGAAAATATGTATAAACATTGCAACTAGTACCCAGGGAGCCAAACCCGATTTTTTCCCAAATTCGTCCCGGTGTGCTGTAAAAGGTTGGCCTATGCAATTCACATCTACAGGTGTCTGGGAACATGTTTTAGAGGGCCAACCCCGGGAAAAAGCTGCTGAAAAATGTTGAGAGGTCAAAAACTAATATAACCACATAGGTTCGAAAATCGTAGCTTTTGTCCCTATACACTTTATCTACTTACGTTTTCAATGCAAAAGATTGCTCTCAATTCTGTTTTAACTACAAACTAATGTAAATTATTGGCATATTTGGTATTTAGTTACTTAGGTCTTGACAAATAACCAATAACCTTCTAATTAGAAATCAAACATTTTTATTCTAGTTTACGTAGTCAAATAAACATCTGAAGTAAACATTACATTTCGATATAATGATTATCTGTGACAGTTATGCTTATGAGAAAAGAAACAAAATTAATGTTTGTACAACACTTAATAAATCTCATTAAAATAATGGCAGAATCCACCAGGGTCTGTTGGAGAGGCTGGTATCAGTGGAAGGTATGCAACTTTGCTTGATTTATGATGTGGCAGTTATCTTGCACAGAATGCAGAGAACACTGGAAGTCCTGCATCTTCATCATATAGCACTTCCAGTAGCTGTGAGTGTTCGACTTGTCTTCCTAGACGCCATATTAGCAGCATATCTTCAGCCACACCATCAGAGGGTGTTTCCAGACTTCTGATATCACCTATACTGCTAAGTGATCTAGAGCTCTTTCTGTCACTGCCGGAGATATAACAAGCTTGAATGGCACTGTCTGGAACACATTCTAGAGTCCTTCTCCTGCCCCCAAATGAATGAACAACACTAACACTGTCCGTTTGCCTGACTTGAACTCTGGTTGTCTCAGGATTTTCAATGACGATAGCAGTTGTAGCATTGAAGCTTCCCCCATCTAGTGTCTTATTTTTCCAGTCCAGGTTGTCCATTGCAAAGACATTCACTGTCCCGTGGCTGTGGCTCATTGTGGCAGGGATGAACACACCATCCTCTTCAACCTGTTGCATAATGTTTTCGCTATCCCTGGTTAGTCGGCGTTGCAGTCTGTCATAGCTGATTCCTTTGCCAAGTCTGTTGTTCAGGTTGATACGTGATTTGCTGCGTGTTTGGTTGTAAAGATGGTAAGCTGTGGCAATGCCTAGTGGTGTTGGTATTCCAGCTACATGGTGCAAGATTTGCTGAGACAGTACTAGTGACTTTTGCTTTATTGTTTGATTAACCGTCGCTAGGTCCTTTAGGTCATCAAACTGCTGCAGTTCTCCTTTGTCAGAGAGAAGTGTGACAACAAAATTTAGGACAGACTGTGGGACAACCTTTTCTGCAGCTTCAAATGATACTTCTTGTGATTGGTAGTGCATCTGTTCTTTCTTGTAAGTTTTTATATCCTTTCTCAATAAACTTGCTGCATGCTGTATGGTTTGCTGCTTTTCATCTACAGACGACTGTGCTTCCAAAATTCTTAATTTCTCAAGGGCATCACCCAGTGAGATGGATGATGAACAGATGAAGCCCGATCCTGATGTCTGGTCAATTACTGAGACTCTCTTACCAAACCTCTGTTGCAGTTTTCCTTTCAGTCTTGTAGAATGATAAGTGGATGCTGTTTTGACACCAACATCACGAACATTTCTCTGTATCTATTTCCTAGTGTTTGAATTAGAAATCCACACTTCTCCTCGAACAATGGAACCTCCAGTTCCTCTATCAGACGGTCAAAAGTCAAGTCATATATTGTCTGATTAGGTGATCTACCTTTACTGATCCGTGTAGCTCTAAAAGCGTTAATGCATGGTTTATGGTAGCAAATATAATTTGCTACCATGTCATGCCCTTGACCAATCAGTCTGTAAAGGATATCTCGCTTTCCCAACTGATTGGCCTTGTCATGTATTGCTTGCTGGCTTAGTTTGGTTGATACCTTGCTTCTTGGTTTATTTCCCTGGTGCCATGTTTTGTTGCATATGACACAGTTGTTTGCTGCATAAAATGCTGGAGCATATTTCCTAGTTTTGATTGGTGATTCCAGTGATGATGCGCTGCTTGAAGATTGGCCAGCACTGCAGGTGGGAGCTGGTTCCAAGACGTTTTTTCTTAGCTAAGGTGTAACTCTTTTTGAGGCTATACCACTATACCAGTTCCGACACTTTTTATGCCACTTAGGAGATTTGTCTGTGGTCCATGCTTCATTTCTTACTTCATCTCTAAGCATTGAGTACGTTTTATCTTGCCGAGCATTCATAGCATCAAGGAACTTTGGTACAGATGTAGTCTGAATGTTCATCAGTTCTACCTCAGACGAGTCTTGGCATATGACACACCTAGAGTAATCCACAGACTCTCTCATCCTTTTTGGCAGGTTGAGAGACACCGTTCCTGCTGCTCCTCTTTTCACTCCTTTGCTCATCTAGTTTTTCAGAAGCCTGTAACAAATATAATAAAAAAGCACATTAACTACCCACCACCACTATAGTACAAAACAAAAGATATAGAAAAACAGATAAAAATGAATGCCAGACCCAACAACTACATTTTCTTCATCTGTTCCAGTGAACGTTCAGTGTTAGATAGAAAAGGACCAAAATGATAAAGGATTTGTTTTTCAGCATTAACTCAATAGCCTTACCATTCAACTCACATGCAGTCATGCACCATCGAAAACAATAAGAGTCACCACTATTGCTTCAGTTGTTTTCTCTCCTTTGCTCGGCATAGAAACCTGTAAGAAATAAAAAAGCGCATGCTGTAACTACCCACTACCACTATAGCACAAAACAGAAGTAATAGGAAACAGAAAATAACGAATGCCAAATCAACAACTACATTTTCATCTTCTGTTCCAATGCTTAGCATAAATTAATCATAATTACACTGAAATTGAAGTTTTTCAGCGTAAGCTCAATGCATTGACCACGAAGCTAACATGCATACCTAGAAACACGGAAAAATACTAGAAATACATGCTCTGAATCATCATTGCAGAGAACATCACTACTAAGGTCCGAGTTAGTGCCGGTGTGGCTGGAATTCTCGATTTTTTTATTTTTGGGCTGGTAAAACTTTCCAGCAACTTTTTCAGAAGGTTGGCCCTCTAGATCATGATCCTAGGTATATGTAGATTGGGTTTTTGTAGGCCAACCTTTTACAGCACGCCAGGACCGATTTTTCGCTTGACTCCCTGGGTATAGATGATATTTTTTTTTGCGAGATATTATGCTTAAGAACTATCTTCCAAAAAATATCATACCTATAATCCTTCTTTTCATGAACTTCAGCAGAAAAAATAATGATAAACACTAGGAAGAAAATGTATTGAGACATTACAACTTAAAGCTCAAAACAAATGGATTTTTTTCATAACGTAACCTAAACTTCTTTTATTCATAACAGTATTATATTTCTGTTTACATTTACGCCGATTTCTTCATCATTATTATGCAATATTTCTCGTTATGCAACTGAATTTAATATAACAACGAATTTTAACTATAACAATAAATTTAAAAACGAAAAGGGTGAGGCAATATTACTAAACTCAACACTACTCTCCTTATCCTCAAAACGTATTATTGTTATTATTATTTCTGTTTTTCATTTATTGGTTGAAGTTTGGAGTGTTTTTAAGCCCCTGTTATTGCCTTGATAGACGTAATCTGAATAATTACCTGCCATTATCTGAGCCTGGAAGGAACTGCAGAGAGAGAGAGAGAGAGGAGAGAGAGAGAGAGAAGAGAGAAGAGAGGAGAGAGAGAGAGAGAGAGGAGAGAGAGAGGAGAAGAGAGAGAGAGAGGAGAGAGAGAGAGAGGAGAGAGAGAGAGAGAGAGAGGAGAGAGAGAGAGAGAGAGAGAGAGAGAGAGAGAGAGAGAGAGAGAGAGAGAGAGAAGGAGAGGAGAGAGAGAAGGAGAGGGGGAGAGGAGGAGGGAGGTGGTGGAGGAGAAAGTAGTAGTGAAGGTAGTGGAGAAGAGGGGGAGGAGGAGGTACAGCTGGAAATAAATGAAGAGAGGTAATGGATCTGTATAATGGAAAAGAGGAGGTGAAGAGAGAGAGAGAGAGAGAAGAGAGAGAGAGAGAGAGGAGAGAGAGAGAGAGAGAGAGAGAGAGGAGAGAGGAGAGAGAGAGGAGAGGGGAGAGAGAGAGAGAGAGAGAGAGAGAGAGAGAGAGAGAGAGAGAGAGAGAGAGAGAGAGAGAGAGAGAGAGAGAGAGAGAGAGAGAGAGAGAGAGAGAGAGAGAGAGAGAGAGAGAGAGAGAGAGAGAGAGAGAGAGAGAGAGAGAGAAGAGAGAGAGAGAGAGAGAGAGAGAGAGAGAGAGGTCACACCAGACATCACTGCACCACCATCGTTTGTGAATGCTGCGAGAAAAGGGGTCATACTGGCGACCTTTGCCGTAAACGGCAGGCTGAGGAAAGACGAAGCCTAAGCTGTGAGTATTGTTTGCGTTCAGGACATACAACAGACACTTGTTTCACTCGCGCAGCTGAAGCAAGGCAGGAACGATTCTTCAGGGCCCTGTTTACTGAACGAATCCCGCTCCTCCCCAATCCTTCTCTCCCCAGCCCACTCCACCCATCACAGCATCACCCACAGATGCTTACACCATTGCCCTACGATGCTGCCGCCTCCCCATACCATCGCTAAGGGCAAGGAATGGCACACGCTGGCCTCAAGAGTCAAGATCCTGTCTGCCAATGTTCGCGGCTTCAGAACGAACGTCGGCGAGCTAACACACACCGTCCTCAGGAACAAAGCTGACGTCATGGTGGCCGTCGAGACGTTCCTGACTGATGAGTGTGTGACACCATATAACCGAATTCCGGGCTATTGTCACTGGATGCGACGTGATAGAGGCACCGGACAGGGCGGCGGTGTAGCTGGGTGTCACCACGAGGGACTGCAGCTTCAGTTATTGCCTGTCCTTGTCCCCGAGTAGATAGAAGCGATGTTTTTCCGCCTTCTCCTCACAGACAAAAGTGCTGTCCTGTTATGCGCCCTTTACCGCCCACAATGGCACGGCGCAGCGCCCTTCGCCTTCCTCATCGACCAGCTGGACACCATCATGGCCACCCGCGACTACCAGAACAGAGTTATCGTGGGCGACCTGAATCAGCACTTGGTGAAAAGGGCCTTCACAGAGTTGACAGTGGTCCATGGGCTCACCAATCACGTCACCTTCCCCACATACGTACGAGGTGGCTCTCTGGACCCTGTGGTCACTGATCTACCTGCAGATTCAGTGCAGTGCAGCCAGCTGAACAAAGTTGGCAGCTCTGATCACAACGCAGTGCTCTCCCACATTGGCCTAGACCCCGCCAGCAAGGAAACATGCCAGCGGGTCATTTGGCTGTGGGATAGAGCTGACTGACGGCCATCAAGCGCGTCCTGTCTGACACTGACTAAACTGCCGTGCTCTGCGGTGCCGTGGATCACAATGTGGCCACCTTCACCGCCATTCTCCTTGCTGCGCAGGACGAACATGTTCCACATAGGGTGTACGAGGCTGAGCTGCGAGACCAGTCGTGGTTCGGTTTCATAAGAACATAAGAAAATAAGGAAGCTACAAGAGGCCGCGAGGCCTACACGTGGTAGTTCCTGTCACCTAACACTACCTACATCCACCTTTCATCCCCATCCATGAGCCTATCCAGCCCCTCTGTAAAGCTCCCTAATAACTCCGCACTAACTACCTGTCCACTGAGTCCATTTCATTCATTCACCAGCTTATTTGTGAACCAGTTTTTCCCTATTTCATTTCTAAATCTACGCTTTTCCAGCTTGAATCCATTACTTCTTGTTCTAACCTGGTTAAAAGCCGTAAGAACTTTTCCTACCTCTCCTTTATTAAATCTCTTTATCCACTTAAAAACTTATATCAGATCGCCCCTTACTCTATGTCTCTCGAGTGAGTGTAACTTTAATAACTTCAATCTCTTCTCATAACTAAAGTTACGCATCCCTTATATCATTTTGGTCATCCTTCTCTGCACTGTTTCTAACAAGGCTATATCCATCCTGTAATATGGAGACCAAAACTGAACCGCATAGTCTAGGTGAGGCCTGACTAGAGCCAGATAAAGCTTTAGAATAACTTCCGCACTTCTACTTTTCACACTTGTGGGAATGAATCCTAACACTCTATTAACTCTATTTCTAGCCTCAATTCATTGTTTCCTAGGACGGAGGTCTGGGCTCACCCTCACTCCAAGATCTTTTTCACCTTCTGATCTTTTCAGCGATACATTGCGTATGGTGTATCTATTACCAGGGTTTTTTCTACCAACATTCATAACGCTGCACTTATCAATATTAAATTCCATCTGCCATCTGACTGCCCACTCATTAAGTTTAGCTAAGTCTCCCTGCAATATGTTTACATCAGACTGTGATCCAATAATCCTACCTACCTTAGTATCATCAGCAAACTTGCTGATATCACTGCTAATTCCCCTATCCAAGTCGTTGATGTAAATCAAAAATAGTAATGGACCCTAAACAGAACCTTGTGGAACTCCACTTGTCACCAGTCCCAATTTAGATTTAGAATCATTAATTGTAATCCTTTGTTGCCTATTACTTAGCCAAGCTCTGGCCCAACGAACAACCTTCCCATCTATTCCATGAGCCTTAACCTTATTTAAGAGTCTCTCGTGTGGTACTTTGTCAAATGCCTTGTCCAGATATATTATATCATAATCCTTATCATTATCTGCCGTCTTATAAACTTTCCTATAAAAACTCAATAAATTGGTGAGACATGACCCACCCTTGGTGAATCCATGTTGTGAATTTTTATCAAACTATGTTTATCTAAGTGTTCTCTAATGTTTTTTGCAATCATAGATTCCAATAATTTACCTACCACTGAGGTTAGACTTACGGGTCGATAGTTTGACTTTTGTCCTCTGTCTCCCTTCTTAAATATGGGAACAACATTTCCTTTCCTCCACAATAATGGCACATTGCCTATCTCAACCAATTTCCTAAAAATGTGCACTAACTACTCTCTAACAACCTCCTTGCATTCCTTTAATACCCTGGGTTACACTTCATCTAGTCATGGCGAATTAAAAATCTTTATTTTGTCTATACCCTCTTCCACCATTTCCCTAGTTATCACAATATCTTTGAGTTTCTCCTCATTGCTTCCTTTGAACATCTGTTCACTATCAGGTATCGTCTGTGTATCCTCCTCAGTAAAAACACTTAAGAAATAATCATTTAGACTTTTACACATACCCTCATCCGTATTTAAGACCTCACCCTGTCCTGACCTTATCGGCCCGACTAATTCCCTTGTCTCAGGTGTCGCCTTGCCGCGGAGGATAAATACAAGGCCTGGGTGCGCTTAAAGTGCCGCCCCACACAGAGAAACAAGGCCCTGCACCGCGCCGCCTGTAAGGCCATGACCAGGACAGCTTCATGGGCCAGGAACAGGTGGGAAAATGACGTCAGGAGGAAACTAACCTTCAATCAAGTTGACCCCAAGCAATGGTGGTCCTTGGTGAAGGAGAGGAGAAACAAAACACCGTCACCCAGGAGAGGATCCCGCCCCTCGTCACACCAGCAGGAGACTGGGTGGTAAAAAAAACAGGAGAAGGCAGACCTCCTGGCGACGCACTTCAGCAGGAAGATGACGACACAGGACCCTGAGAGGCAGCCACCTCGCCTCACCCGTATGTGTCACCCGGGCCTGGATAGCCCGGTGGTCACAGAGGACACCGTGGCCCGCCTCCTGCGTACCGTCAACACCAAAAAGGCGCCTGGACCTGATGATGTGAGTCCCTTCCTGCTCAAGCATTGTGCAGACGAGCTGACAAGGCCCCTCACGCACATCTTTCAGCAGTGCCTCCAAACGGGTGCCTGGCCAAGCCTGTGGAAGGAGGCTCGTGTCACGCCCGTACACAAGAAAAAGGAGAGGACTGATCCAGCCAACTATCGTCCAATCTCGCTTCTGTCAGTTGTCAGCAAGATCTTAGAAAGGATTTTTGCAGTGCAATTGACCCGCCACCTAGAGGAGCACCACCTGATGTCCCCTAGACCAGTGCTCTTCAACCTTTTTTGATGTCGTCCACCCCCAGTGGTGATTTGATCAAAGCTATCCACCCTACATAGTCACTCGTTTATTTATATATATATATTTTTTTTTTAATTAATGGTTTTAACCTTCAATTTACATTCTACAATTATGTAGGGAAGAAAAAGCAATTGTGAAGTCATTTTGTATTTGCATGTTGCATAGTCTTCTAGTACAGTAGAAAATGCGTGCTAATGGTACAAATAAAACATTGAAATTGTTTCGAATTGGAGAACAAAAAAAAAATTCTTCACAAAAAAAAAAAAAAAAAGTTCATGAACTGCATTGCATTTGGTTTTCCTTTTAAATTTCATTCTACAATTCTGCAATATTGTAAGCAGAACAAAAAGTATATTTCCCTTTAGCAGGAAATATACTTGTATTATTATTTTCAATTTACAAATGATTTATACTTCCATTTATACACAGTGCCTTCAGTTATACAAGAGTAAATTAAACATATCTTTTGGAACAGAACAAAGAACAACAAAAAATGTCAAGAAACAGAAATTAAAAGTACACATAGGTAATAGTTTTATACATATTTGGTATTCCAGAACACAAAACATTTTCCCTCAAGAAATAGGATGTTTTCAATGACTTGGCTGCTGTTGTAGTTTGTTCTTTGATCAAATATCAGCTCAAATCTAGGCATCAGGCGATGTTCAAGTGTACCCCGCATGAGGGGATCCAAATTTTGAATGGCATTCCCTTTCTTTGTCTATATTGAAACTAAGGCAGATAAACCTTGCTCACACAGATATGATGTTGGCATCTGCACAAACATGTATGTTGCCTGCTTGGCTAACTTTTCATAATCGGGAACATCTAGCAGGGCAACCCAGAAATCCATGGGATGGTCGAATGTTTTGAAAGCTTGTTTTTGAGAGAAATCTGTTCGAAGCTCCAATAGGGCATCCGTATAATCAGTGCCATCATCTGAAAATGGATTAAGAACCCACATATTGGAGTTTAGGTGTTCATTCTCATTTTCTGGGAAATACCATTCAAGGTTTTCCTGCACCAATGAAAGGTGCAGACAATCAAGTGGGACATTCGTAAATCCAATGTTTGCTCTGTTGCCAGCATATTATGTTCCCAGCCACAATCTCTCATATATTTATCAAAGGATTCAAAATCTGAGAAAATTTTATTCACTACGTTGGTTTTCCATTTTTTTCAACTTTAGTTTGAATCCATTTTTTTTCCCAATACTTGTAAAAATATCCCCACCTTTGCCTTGCTGACTGATGTTTAGCTTGTTCAAATGATCAAAGATCGAAGCCATGAAAGACAGCTTTGCCAGCCAGTACGTGTCCTGAAACTTAACTCCCATGGAATTTGCTTCTTCAGCAAAGAAAACACCGAGCTGCTCTCTCAGTGCCAACACTCGATTGAGGATCTTTCCACGGGATAGCCAACGCACTTCAGTATGAAGGAGTAGTTTGGTAAAGTTGGTGTCCATATCCATACACAGTTCACTGAACATTCTGTGTTTTTTTGCATTACCACGGATATAACACACCATTTTGACGACATCAGCAAGAAGTAGCTCCAAGTCATTTTACTCAACAGCATTTCTTGCCTCATTCAGTCGCTCTGCCACTAAGTCCTCCCTGTGAATCACACAGTGAATTGGAACACAATTTGGTGAGACAGTTTGGATTTTTTTTCACAACACCATTAACTGCACCAACCATTGCTCTTGCGCCATCAGTAGTAACTGATTTGCATCTTGACCAGTCAATATCTTCCTCCGTCATGAAATCATTCAGTTTCTGGAAAATATTTTGTGCTGTTGTTTCTAATCCCAGTTGGAGGCAACACAAATAGTGCTCAACTATGGTTTTAGCCTTTAAGTCTGGAAACCAACAGTAAACAATCAACTGGGCTTCCCCTCCTATGTCTGTGGTTTCGTCCAGTTGTATCGCTAATGAAGGGGCTAGGCGCAGTTTTTGAACAAGCTGTTCCTTCAAAGCATCGCGGACCGGCGACATGTAGTATCTGACAATGGGATCTGCTTTATCTTCTTTACTGCTTCTTTCCCTCCATGTATAAGGTCAGCTGCTACTTCAAGGCATGGCAATACAACATTTTCGAGTTGAGTGAAAGGTTGATTTTTCTTCATGATGATATGTGTCATCTTAAGAGAAGCAAAAACAAGTGATTTCGTGTGAGAGGGCTTGACTTGACTTGTGAAGACAGCTTGTTGTTTCCAATATTCTTTGAAAGTTGCCTCAAAGAATTGCTTTGATTTGTTTTGGTGTTCGGGGTGTTTAGTCTTCAAGTGACGTGCAAGTTTTGAAGGAACAACATTTGCATTGCTGTACACTGTACAGTGGGCGCAAAAAATGTAATATTTCAATGTGTCATCACAAAATGATGAATTATTATTATTATTATTGTTATTATTATTATTTTGTAATATAAAGATTTACATACAATATGAAATAAATCCAATAAGAGCTCATGAACAGCCACAATTATATCTGACAAGTGGGCATGGTCTCGTCCTCCCCTGTCCACCCATAGACTGCTGTCCACCCCTCACTAAATCTCGTCCACCCTATGGTGGACCGTCCACCCAGGTTGAATAGTACTGCCCTAGACAGTACGGATTTAGGAAGGGACGCTCCGCCTCGGACCTGCTTCTCCTGCTCTCCAAATCATGGCAGGACTCCCTGGACTCTGGCCGCCCATCACTGGTGATTGCCCTGGACATCGCCGGGGCCTTTGACTGTGTGTGGCACAAGAGCCTTCTGGCAAAGCTCGAATAGGTCGGCATCACGGGACACCTGCTGGCGCTGTTCTCGAGCTACCTGCACAGCCGGAGTCTGAGGGTGGTGGTGAATGGGAGCACGTCAGCCACATACCCGGTGGAGGCTTCAGTTCCACAGGGATCGGTCCTGGGCCCATCCTGTGGAACATTTACTTCAATGACCTGCTCCAAAGCCTCCCTGTGGCGTCTGCCTATGCTGACGACTGCACCGTGTCCCACACCTACACCAGAGAGGAGACTGCGAACGTGATAGATGCCGCCAACCATCAACTTGGTGACATCACGGCCTGAGGAAGACGGTAGCAAGTCCAGTTTGCTGCCGAGAAGACCCAGGCTATGGTCATATCACGTTCGAGGGAGGACTCCAGGCTTCTCGAGGGGAAGCTGAAGTTTGGGGACGATACCCTTACCATCAAGGACTCCATCAACATCCTGGGAGTGGAGGTTGACTCCAGGCTCAGCTTTGACCGCCACCTGGAGACAATGGCGCGTCGAGCCTCACTGAGGGTGACTCTCCTGCGCCGAGTAAGGCACCTGCTCAACGCTGACGGTCTCATGTGGCTGTACACGGCCCAAGTGAGGCCTGTCATGGAGTATAGTCCTCTCACCTGCATGAGTAGTGCCCAGTGCCACCTGTCACTGCTGGACAAAGTGCAGAGACGTGCTGAGCGCCTCATACACCCAACCGCCGACCAACATCACATGGAACGTCGCCCGCGGCAACAGTGGCAGCAGCAGCAGCGGCGAGAACAACAAAAACATCAGCTGCAGCTCCAACAACACTAAATGCAAAAACAACAACGACTACAGCAGGAGCAGTGGTGGGATGATCCCCGCTCCCAGTTTGACACTCTGGGGCACCGGAGGAGAGTCGGTGCCCTCACAGTGTTGCACAAGGCCCAGGTGCAACACTCTTCCCACCTTGCAGGATTTCGGGTCCCGTGGAGGAGGTCTGTGCGCTCTACGAGGACGGTAGTGTCAAGTGATCTCCTCCTCGAGGTCCCGAGGACCCACACCGTGATGGGCCAGCGAGCCTTTACTGGGGCCACGGC
>JACEEZ010022112.1:205002-214735 GCA_016584305.1 Chionoecetes opilio
GTGTGTGTGTGTGTGTGTGTGTGTGTGTGTGTGTGTGTGTGTGTGTGTGTGTGGCCGGGACTGAAATGCTGTTTCACCTGTTTTTAGTTGTTCTTTTTATGCCTGTTGTGGTGATATTGGTAGTAGTAGTAATAGTTGTAGTGGTGGTGGTAGTAGACGTAGTAGTTGATGTGTTGGTAGTAGTATACAGTGGTGGTGGTAGTAGTTATGCACGTGGGTTATGTGTGTTCAAGTTCAAGTTCAAGTTCAAGTTCAAATATTTTTTTGCCATAAGAATACACACAAATATTAAATCCATCATTAACTTTCGTGGAAAAGTCTGCTGAGAAAACTCTCGTTAGCAGACCCAGTTATTAAGCAAGGTAATATGTGCACATTCCAGAGCGAAGACTATTATATCATCTCTATGTAGTATTCATACAAAATATCTGTATATATCCTTAGTCATACTAACGTATACTATCTATATAAACACACACACGTACTCATACAAACATATTATTATGTAACATATATACATACCATACATATGCAAAAGTATATAAGAGCATACAGTAAATATATTCATACACATAAAATAGATGAAACCACACCACACACACACACACACACACACACACACACACACACACACACACACACACACACACACACACACACACACACACACACACACACACACTCATCCACACACAATGTACACATACACAACATAATCATTGAAATTTACTTTAATTATCTAAATATTAACAAAGTATAAAAGTTGACCCCTACAATATGATATCATATGTGCAGCAAAAAAGGGCTCAGATATTATATGTATTCTTTCATTGTGCTTGTGAATGCAAAAGATACTTTTTTATTCCATACTTGTGTGTGTGTGTGTGTGTGTGTGTGTGTGTGTGTGTGTGTGTGTGTGTGTGTGTGTGTGTGTGTGTGTGTGTGTGTGTGTGTGTGTGTGTGTGTGTGTGTGTGTGTGTGTGGACGTGTGTGCGTGTGTGTGAGACTGTGTGTTTGTGTGTGTGTGTGCGTGTGTGTGTGTTGTAAATTATTCACAAATCTTCTACTCCTGATAACCTTAAATACTCACTTTTTCTTTTCTTCCTTTCTTACCCCAAAACAGATATCCTTTCTATAATAATAACTTTTCTTACTTTCTTTACTCTTCCTTTCTCTCTTCAGTCTAGCATCCTAACCTAATATCAAAGCCTCCTCCCTCTTCAGGCTTTCCAAGGGCGTCAGCTTCCCGTGGCCTTGAGTGACGTGGTGCCCCTGGGTCGTGTCTATGTGCGCGATCCTGACGACTGGGACGCCGCCACCAAGACTTACTCCTGGCGGGGATCCGAACACCCGAACTTCAGGCTGGACACTGCCACGGGACACCTCACCATGCGGCCAGCCACGGGGGATGGAAGGTGCGTGAATGCCATACATAAATAAATGATGAATACAGGAATAAAGTTGATTACCATAAAATAAATAGATGAAAACAACTTTCCACCAAGTAACATCTTTCCCCTTTCCTCCCCTTCCTTTCCTCCCTTCTCCTGCTGGGGGCGTCACACATTCTCTGCAGGTACCAGTTGGGCTTCACGGTCAGCGACGCAGCTCAGGGTCAATTCGGGGTCAAGGCTGATGTCACGGTGGAGGTCAGGTCACTGAAGCCCCATGACGTGAGTGACGCCACGCCCCTCACTCTGGAGGCGACGCCCTACGAGGTGGTGAGAGAGGAGGTGAGGCAGAGCAAGTGTAAAGGGAAATAGGAAGGAAGGAGTCAATTGTAGGAGTAAGGAAGTGCGAAGGAAAGTATTGATAGGAAGGTTTAGGAAGTGACGTCTTCCCTCCGCGCCCTTGGTTCCTCAGGGGTCAGGGTCGGTGTTGAGTCGGCTGGTCGGGGCGGCGCGGGCTTGGGTGACGGGCGGCGGCGTCGGGGTGATGGTGGTGTCCGTGGAGCCGCTGGGCAGGGAGCCGCCCCAGCGCACCAGGGTGTGGCTCGCGGCTGCCTCCACGCCCCACACCCTTCACCAACTCCTGCACCTCCACCGCAGAGAGGCGAGTCTGCCCTGAACACACTTCCATTTTCCTTGACTCCATATAAGGCTGGTTTTGTTCCGCGCACTATTTTACCCATATTGTTATCTTAAAGGTCCGTCCACACTAGGCATCATGAGGCGCGTGCTGTCGCTGGTGGATGTGTTGAAATACAACCCGCGCGTCCAGACTGTGCCTCACCGCCATGGCGGGGAGGCGACGCTCCGTCACAAGATTGATTGATGTTCATTTCAATTTTTGTACCACCTAAATATTTATCCATTGAGACGTATCATATACCGTCAGAATCGGAAAAGTGTGTTGCTTCCGAGACAGTAAATAAAAATGCAATGCAAGCAAAATTAAATGAATAACAAGGAGTTGAATAAAAAAAGGTGAGAAAGGAAAAAAAAATTATGCACTATTTCGCTTTGGTATAATTATCTTATTCTTGGTATAGTATACTGTAATTTATTTATATTCATGACACGCAGTAATGTCTCGTGAAGATGATGGTATGTTCAGTCTTCCTAAATATCATCTTATTCATCTGGTAGTTTGATAATACCATGTATTGATATACATCATGGAGCGCGGCGGGCGACATCCCCCCTCAATGGAGCTAAGTGCAGCACTGGGGACCTACAACACGTCCCTCGAATCGGGAAGGGTTGGACTCGCTCAGCACGACGCGCGCGGTGTTGAAAACCTCGATTTTCAACAGCGCCACTAACAGCGCGCGGGGCTATGGGGCATAGTGTGGACGGGCCTTAAACTTGTTCAGTGATTCACACTGAATCATGTGAATCATGTGAATCATGTGAATCTGTGAATCATGTGATATTCAGGTATCTTTCTATCATGTAAGCAATATATAGTTAGCTTATCTGTTTTAGTTCAGGTGATATCAGGTGTCAGGAATTAATCAGTCATGCACGTAGCCTTGTAGCGCCCTTGACCCCGTCCCGGCGCCCCACGTGTCCTGCCCACAGCTGGGTGAGGCGGCGGGCGTCACCATCGGCCAGGTGGGCGTGGGGGCGTGCCGTGAGGGGCGGCGGCCTGGGTGTGGCGGCGGTTGTGTGCTGCGGGCGGGGCTCAGCGGCCAGTTCTCTGTGGTGGACGCCAACACCTCGGCGGTGGCGGGGCCGCGCCTCGCCCTGCACACCACCTGTGGCTGCGGCGGCCTGTCTGCAGGCCACGCTACCCCCTGCACCGCGGGGACCTGCCTCAACCACGGCCGCTGCGTCCACATCGCCACACGCGCCAGGTGAGTTGGCTGAGGGTGTGCTGCGGTGTGCTCCGACCCCAGCCACCCCCACTAATCCCCCTCTCCCCCCCACAGGTGTGTGTGCCCCCACCACACTCACGGCCCCAGGTGCAAGGTGCTCGCCAGGCACTTCAAGGGCGGCCACAACCAGCACGGGTGGGCGTGGGCGCCGCCCCTGCCAGCCTGCGCCAAGATGCACCTCAGCCTGGAGGTGCTGACGCGGGCGCGTGATGCCACGCTGCTGTACTCCGGCCCGGACCGCCCGCCGCCCACGCCCGCCCACCACGCAGCCAGGGACGTGGTGGCCCTGGAGCTGCGGGGTGGGCGGCCCTCCCTGCTGGTGGACCTGGGGGGCGGGCCGGTGAGCCTGGGCGTGGACACCGCCGTCCCGCTCAGCGACAACACGTGGCACCGCCTCGACATGCTCTGGACCAAACAGGTGACTCACCCTGACACATCCTCCTTCCTTTCCATTTTGTTTTTTAGATTATAAAAAAATTGCCTCAAGTTCTGGATTACCGTGATGTGTACAGTAAAGCCTGGTTCACACTGGGCTTTTGTCGGCAAACGATCGGTTGCGAAGAGGTCTGGGACTGAGGCTGGGAGTCATGATCGGCCTATGTTTAAAAAAAAATCCCACACCGCACGATCGGTCTTTTATCGGCCGAGCGGCCGAGAATTTCGCGCGCCAAATTCAAACAAACACAGAAGCCAGCATCACCCTCTTCCCCATTCACCCCAATTATTGGTATAGTTTCGATATTGGGCACTAAAAACTAACAAATTTAACTTACATCATCGTGCAGATTTTTTCATCCTTAATTTGAATCCCAATTTCCCCAATTTCCATGCCAATGGCGATACATATAATACCGAAAATTTTCCGTTATAGCTACAGCCAGAAACGGTTGTTAGTTTAAATAATATTATTTTAGGTTAGACGTGGGGTGTGATTTAGTAGATGATATCAAGGAAAAAATGAAACTATCAATACTAGTTCATAAGAAAGTGCGCGAAAACGTATCTTTCGCGCGCCAAATACACACAAGCCAGCCACTAGCCCCTAGCCCCTGTAGCGTGACGTGACCTCTGACCCTGCAGGTCAGGCACGGAAAATCAGGGACGACCCTGGTCGTCTGTCAAGCTCGAGCACGAGCTTGACAGACGACCTACAAAGCGATACCAAAGACAGTCTACAACGCAGTGTGTCTTTGGCGATACTAAACAGAAAAGGTCACAAGAAGAAGTAGAAGATTTGTTTTCCGGAACAGATTGCGTGTGCGAACGTAATCTCCGCACTAGCCCGCGAGAGGACGACTTCCTGGCGCTTCAAAGTGCCGACAAAAGCCCAGTGTGAACCAGACTTAAGGCACGTGTATTACAGGAACTGCCACTTGTAAGTGTACCTACCTCTTGTAGCTTCCTAATGTTATGTTGGCCTCCCTCACACTGACACACGCCCCCAGGTGGTGCTGCTGGTGGTGGACTTGTGCTCAGGCGGCACCATGGACCACACACCCACACCCGACGTGCCCCACAACCACTCCACCACAGCCCCTCCGCAGCCCCCTGAGCCCCACACCTGCAGGTCGAGGGGGCGGTTACCTGCGGGGTCCCAGATCCTTGATGTGTCGGGGCCCCTGCAGGTGGGTGGGCTTGCACATCCCCCGCCCCCTCACGCAGAGTACGGATGGCCGAGACCCCTGGTGTATCAACCCTTCAGCGGCTGTCTCAGGAACCTCAGGGTGAATGGGGAAGTGAGTGTGTGTTGGGGTGGTGGAGGGTGAGGGAAGGATGTATAGAAGGAGGGGTGAATGGGGAGGTGAGTGTGTTGTAGGGGGAGGGAAGGATGTATAGAAGGAGGGGTGAATGGGGAGGTGAGTGTGTTGGAGGGGGAGGGGGAGGGGAGGATGTATAGAAGGAGGGGGTGAAGGGGAGGGACTGTGGACGTGGTGAGATTCATGTGTAAGACTTTGTATAGAAATGCATAACAGTGTCCATGGTTTATATTCAGACATTCGCTTTACTATTGTGGTAGCTATATATTGGATGTGTTGGCTTGTTATGATCAGATAATGTTGAGGCATATGGCTGGGATCACATGGAAAGATGAAATGTCTAGAGAAGAGGTGGCAAGAAGATGTGGATTAAAGGAGTTGTGTACAGTGCTGAGATTAAGGCGATTAAGGTGATTTGGGCACGTGAAGAGCAGAGAAGGTAATGAGGCATTGGGGAGAGCTGTTGGAGTGGAAATGCCATGTTAGAGTAAGGAGATTGAGGTGGTTTGGCCACGTGAAGAGGAGAGAAGGTGAGGAGGCATTATGGAGAGCTGTTGGAGTGGAAGTGCCAGGTGAGAGTAAGGTGATTGAAGTGGTTTGGACACGTGAAGAGGAGAGAAGATCGTGAGGCATTGGGGTGAGCTGTTGGAGTGGAAGTGCCAGGTGAGAGTAAGGAGATTGAAGTGATTTGGACACGTGAAGAGGAGAGAGGATCGTGAGCCATTGGGGAGAGCTGTTAGAGTGGAAGTGCCAGGTCGCCGTCCACCGTGCAGGAATACATGGATGCAGTGTGTTGAAGAGGGTCTGGCAGCATTGGGCATTGGAGAGGTTGAGGCAATAGTTAGAGATAGTTGGAAGCGTATCATCGGCCGTCTAACCTTATTTTATATTATGGAGAAATCTGACGTTAAAGATAACTATGATGAGGCTGGTCATCCGCTTTACTTTTGGATGTGTAAGTAAAGGCATCGGAGAAGGAAGGAAAGGAAAAGAGAATACGGAAAAGGAGGAAAGGAGAGGAGAGTAAGAAAGAGCATAAAGCACCATCTTACAGTAATGAAACACTCCCTCTTGTCAATAACCACAGACCCCTTCTCTTTTGCCGTCCAAGCTGGTTGACCTTGGCCACGTCATACTGGGTCATCACAGTGCCCCGGGCTGCCCTGATGCCAACTGTGCCTCCAAGGGACTCAGCTGTGGCCCTCATGGCAAGTAAGTCTCATCATGCATTATCTCTGCAGCATTTCTTCTCCCTTGATTAGCCCATCATATACTCAACATCATTTAATCCAACAGTAAGAACCACTACATACTATTGTCTTTTTCTTTCTTTTCATTGTATATTCAGAAAGCCAATATTTTTACATTTTCATTTAGTCAACCATTAGTTTCAGGCATCAGGAATGTAACTCTCTGGAGGTAGAGATATGGACACTTTGGACAGGTGTGGTGTGGGTTATCACTGTCCTTATTACACCCTTGTTGTCTCCTACAGGTGTGGTGGGTCTCCAGGCAGCCTGCGGTGTGACTGCCTGGCGGGGTGGACAGGTGACAGCTGCACCACGCCCACCCAGTCCACCAGCTTCCTGCCCAGTAGCTATGTTCGCCTGGCACTCTCCTTCACCCCCCTCCCCCACACCGCATCCCTCCAACTCAGGTAGGCGGTGTAGGCAGGTTCCTCTCTATAGTTTTTGTATCCTTTCCTTTTTATTCTCTATTTTTGTTATTGTGTTTATCATTCTCATTCTTTTCCTCCTCTTCTAAGTCTTTCCGTTATTAATGTATTGTTCGTACATTATTATTAGCTAAGAGTGTAGGGATGAAAAACCAGTCCACTGCATTGTAAGCAGTACTTTGCATAACTGCAAATAACTATGACCTCTCTTCTAAGGACAACTAAGTGTATATCCCTCACCTGTCACATTATTATCTTCTGTCTCTGTCTATGTATAGAAGGAATGCTTGGAGACATCTCCTATGTATGACCTCTTTACTAAGGGCACCTAAGTGTATATCCCTCACATTTATCCCATTATTATCTGCCTCTGTTCATGTATAGAAGAAATGATTGGAGACATCACCTCATACGCAGATTTCGCACAAGGCAGCAGGATGGAAAGCTGGTTGTGTTGTCGTCCCAGCACAGCCGTGACCACCTGGCCCTACAGCTGGTGCAGGGGCACTTGTGTCTCCTGCTGCACCAACACCCGGAGCCCCAGAGGTCCCTGTGTCTGTCTAGGGTGCGGCTCACAGACGGCAGGTGGCATGTCGTTAGTGCCTCCAGGTAACCGTTGAGTCTTTCTTCTATATTCCTGGGTATACTCTGGCCTGAATTACTTTAACTCCGGCTATCTCAGTGTTATCCTTAGTTGTAATTAGATCTTAAGAGGTGCTTGAATTTAGTTTAATCTAATATTCTATCTATAGATTAGTAGGATACAAGTGTAGAAAAGATGGTGTAAGTGTGAGAGAATGACCCTTTCTTAAATGGGATGATAGAGCTCTGGGCAGGGATGCTCGAAAATCCCTCGTAAGGGACAACTTACGAGTGTATGGCTACAATAACCTTACGAGGGTGGGCTGAGGGAGATGCTCGTACCGAGCCGTCACTCCCGTACGGTTATTGGTGGCCTCTGGGTGGGGAATATAGGGATATTCTAGGGATATGTGTGGGGAAATTCTGCTGACCAATCACAGAGCAGCGCCTCGCATGACGCGGCCTTATCTAGCCAATGATCATGCTCTCAGCTGTCAGGGAGCCTGATAAATAAATTTAAAGACAATTGAAATGCCACTGTTGTGCTAAAATCGGCCCTTTTCGGAAATCGTCTCGCGGACGCTTATTTAACCTAAATAACTCTACAAAACTTAACACAAACCTATCATAAACCTTACCTAACCTAAACCAGACCTAAACATAACTTAACCTAAACCTAAAAACTATGTTTGCCGGTGCTGAGCTAATATCGGCTGATTTCCGAAATAGGGCCGATTTTAGCTCACTGTCGCCAGAATGTTACGATAATACATAGCTGCCATATTAGCCTTTCAGCGTAATATTCTCCCGCTGATTACTACAGAGACGTACCCAGGGTATACCTTGATGCGATGATCATAGGTTCGAGTCCCGCTTGCCCGAAATTATGATCTATAGACCACTGCTGGCCCGCGCCGTACGTATGCCGTATCCGTGGCCCTGGCGGTACTCTGTTATAGTGGACGAGAACTGCGCGTTCGCTCTTTAGGTCAGACAACACACTGGGGGGCTAACACCTCACTGTGACACACGTGACACTTGTGTGCAAGGATAGTATAACTTTATAATATCCTTGCTTGTGTGTATACGTGCGTGTGTACTAGTACGTCAGACATTTGATACCACCACCACCACCGGATCATTATAGCAGCCAAACTTGTATGATGAACTATACGTTTTGATTCAAGAAGTCGACCGATATATATATTTAATATATAGGTTTGCCCTGATATGAATTTATTACAAGTATATGTATTGTATGTTAAATATGATATATATGGAGTCAATGATGCAATAAACACATCACATTTCAAACATGCAAGCATGAAAGAGCTCTATAATACACAATAAACATAAAATATAGTGATACAACTTGTTTGTTTATGTCTTGTCGCTTCAAATTTCACTCCTTTAGGGAGTTAAGGGTGCTCCAGACCACCCTTAGCCTCGCGGTCCCGTACCAAGTGAGAAAACGGTTTGAGCATCTCCCTTAGAGGCGCTACGAGGTAAAAGTCCCCTAAGGTAATACTTACGGGCCCGTAACTCTTTCGAGCATCTCCCCCCTGGAGTATGTGAGTGACTGAGTGAGATGTATGAGAGAGAGGACTAGAAGGTGCGAGAATGACGTGCATGGACAGATACAAATAGAAACTCTTCTACAATGTTCATCTTGAGAAAGCTCCAAGGAACATGCATCAGTGTAGACTAAAGTAGAACCAACCTTCTGTTTGCTTGTAGACACATACAAGTATAGTCAAACGTTCTCCAGGTATTTTTGAACTATTGAAGATTTAGTCATAAGGGCTGTTATGCGCAAATAGGCTTAAAGGTCATTTTCTCCCCCTCAGGCATGGCTCCTCCACCTTACTAGCAGTGGATGAAGGGGACGGAGAGCTGTACAACGCCTCCATCTCCCTGAGTGGCTCTGAGGGCGCCACACTGCTGCAGGAGGACCGGCAGGTGGGGCTGCATATCGGGGGCCTGCCAGAGTATGCCGGCGTGACCGTCATCAAGATCCACGGCGACTATCACGATGGTAGGTGTTGGTGGGGGGCATGATGGTAGGTGTTGGCGGGGGGCATGATGGTAGGTGTTGGCGGGGGGCATGATGGTAGGTATTGGCGGGGGGGGAGGGGGCATGATGGTTGGTGTTGGCGGGGGGGCATGATGGTAGGTGTTGGTGGGGGGCATGATGGTAGGTGTTGGCGGGGGCATGATGGTAGGTGTTGGCGGGGGCATGATGGTAGGTGTTGGCGGGGGGGCATGATGGTAGGTGTTGGCGGGGGCATGATGGTAGGTGTTGGTGAGGGGCATGATGGTAGGTGTTGGCGGGGGCATGATGGTAGGTGTTGGCGATTTGGGTTGCAGAAAATGTGAATACATCTACCTGATACAGTGGAA
>JACEEZ010022112.1:216643-251643 GCA_016584305.1 Chionoecetes opilio
GGACGAGGATGAGTGTGCGTGGGACCCTTGTCTGCATGGCGGCACCTGCCTCAATAAGCCATCAGGTGAGCTCTTCTAACCACCTTCCTTAATTCAGCGACCTATAATTGCTATCCCTTCTTTCCTTCTCTTTCTTGTCTTAACAAACCATCAGGTGGGTTCATCCATCCCAAGCCCTTGAATTATAATGATCTGCCTTTAATTGCCATATCTTCTTCCCTCCTCATGTCTTTTATTTGAGTATAAAACCATAAGCTATTCCAACCACCTCCCTTAAATCATCTCATGGCAAATATCACACCACGGAGGCCTCTCACAAGTGGCTGACATGTGCCCCATTCCAGGATTCCTGTGTCAGTGTGCGTCAGGCTTCAGCGGGCGTCACTGCCACCTGCCGGGCCCCGCAGACAACTCCCTCAGGCTATCCCTCACCGCCCTGGTGGCCACCATGGCTTTGTCCGTCCTCATCCTGTGTGAGTTGATGGCTTATTTCATGTCCTTTCTTCACTTTTTACCTCAAATTACGGCTTTTCTTGCAACATATACGATTTTGGAAGGGGTAAGTAAGGGTGTGAGGCTATATGCATGATATTACTCATAAACAAAGGCAATATATATACAATGAATAGGTAAAAACAGGGCATTTTGTGTTGTTCCTTGTATTTCTCTTCGTTTTGAGGATGAAAAAACTCACCATTGAATAGAAGTACGTAAGAATATTTTCAAGGTGAGAATGATCAATGCATAAAATGCTTGACGGGTGCTTATGAAAGACTAGAGGAGGTGAATAGGGCCTTGAATGCACCCTGGGTTTGTAATGGTGTTGAGTACAGGGTGTTACAGTGGGTGTATAATGTGCATCCTTGCAGTGGTGGTGTGTGCGTTGCTACTCCACCAACACCACCGCCGTGCAGCGCTACGCAGGGGTGGGCCAGCCGGGGTGAACGGAGGTGAGCGCACAGCCTCCCCGTCCCTGGCCAAACCCAACCCCTATGGTGCCAACGGACAGCCTGCCTGGACCACGGCTGCTGTACGGGAACCTGGTGAGTGGGATGAGAGGGAGTGCCTTGCTGTGGGGGAACCTGGTGAGTGGGATGAGAGGGAGTACCTTACTGTGGGGGAACCTGGTGAGTGGGATGAGAGGGAGTACCTTGCTGTGGGGGAACCTGGTGAGTGGGATGAGAGGGAGTGCCTTGCTTTGGGGGAACCTGGTGAGTGGGATGAGAGGAAGTGACTTGCTGAGGAGGAACCAGGAGAGTGGGATGAGAGGAAGTGACTTGCTGTAGAGGAACCAGGAGAGTGGGATGAGAGGGAGTGCCTTGCTGTTGGGGAACCTGGTGAGAGAGTCATAGATGAGAGGGAGTGACTTGCTGCAGAGGAACCAAGTGAGTGGGACGAGAGGGAGTGACTTGCTGTGGGAAAGTTGGTCGAGTGGGTTTGTGACAGGGGTAAGAATGATGGGGATTTATGATCAGTGCTCAACTAAAACTAACCCATATAGTTGTCATCCTTTCCCCACATACCGTCACCACCACCACCATAACATCATCTTTCTGTTTAACGTCAGATTTTCCCATAATGTCTTGTGAGGTTCGACAGTCGATGATACGCTTCAATCTATCTCTATCCATTGCCTCAGTCTCCTCAATGCCCAATGCTGCCAGATCCTCTTCAACACACTGCCTCCATGTCTTCCTTGGCCTACCCGGTGGACGGCAATCTGGCACTTCCACTCCAACAGCCCTCCCGTATGCCTCACCACCTTCTTCCCTCTTCACTTGCCCAAACCAACTGAATCACTTTACTCTCACCTGGCAATTTCACTCCAACAGCTCTCTCCAATGCCTCACCACCTTCTCTTCTCTTCACGTGCCGAAACCACCTCAATCTCAATACTCTCACCTGGCACTTCCACTCCAACAGCTCTCCCCAATGCCTTACCACCTTCTCTCTTCTTCACTTGCTCAAACCACCTCCATCTCTTTACTCTAACCTGGCACTTCCACTCCAACATCTCTCCCAAATGCCTTACCACCTTCTCTCCTCTTCACGTGGCCAAACCACCTCCATCTCCTTACTCTCACCTGGCACTTCCACTCCAACAGCTCTCCACAATGCCTCACCACCTTCTCTCCTCTTCACGTGCTCAAACCACCTCTATCTCTTTACTCTCACCTTGCACTTCCACTCCAACAGCTCTCCCCAATGCCTCACCACCTTCTCTCTTCTTCACTTGCTCAAACCACCTCCATCTCCTTACTCTCATCTGGCACTTCCATTCCAACATCTCTCCCAAATGCCTTACCACCTTCTCTCCTCTTCACGTGGCCAAACCTCCTCCATCTCCTTACTCTCACCTGGCACTTCCACTCCAACAGCTCTCGACAATGCCTCACCACCTTCTCTCCTCGTCAAATGCTCAAACCACCTTAATATTCTTACTCTCAGCAATGTACTCAACTCCTTCAATCTCCTTCCTTTACCCACAGTCACTATAACACCTTCACCTATCTCTCCACAGATGCCTTAGAGCTCAAGGTGAACCTTAAACACCCAGGGGGCTGCCCAATCACCCTGGAGGAGACGGGACTATACGTGGGGAAGGTGACGGCCAAAAGGAAAGGGGGTGAGAATGGCGTGAGCAGCGCTGGGGACAAGAGGAAAAGGGGAGGCAGTGATGTGGCAGCCGGGGATGACCTGAGAAACTACTCCTATGAAGGTGAAGGTTCCTCCCCAGGATCCCTCTCTTCGTGTGAGTACCGTGAGGTGATAGGAGGTGTAAGGGAAGGATTAGATAGGACTTATTAGAGGTATGAAGGATTTGAGGATTAGGGTAACTGAAGTCAGAGAGAAGATGGATTGGAAAGAGTGAATAATAAGTGAAGATGAAAAGATGGAAGGACCAACAAAATTGCGAAGTTGATAGATGGGAAGGAAGAAAGAGCAAATAGGTTTATGAAAATATTGGTGACATTAATGAGATAGAGAGAATAAAAGAGGATGGAAGAGAGAATGAAGTGGATAAAGATGAGTAAAAAAAGAGTATGATAAAAGGAACAAATGCGAGAAGACTTGATATATGCGATGAATAAAGAAATATAAAAATAGGGCAGTGGCAAAATAAAAGAGAGGACAGGTCAGGTCGCTCTGAGCCCTCCCACTATTTACACTAACTTCGCGGTATTCCAGCGTTACTTTACAACGAATAATGGTACACAAGTGTTTATAAGTACCCAGTGAAGTGCGAGAAACCAAGGATTACCAGAAACTTGTGTTATAGGACGAAATAACTGCAAAATATCTCCTCCTGCTGTGTCGACGCGCCGCTCCGCCCGTCCTACGATATTTTGAAGTCTTTTGGGCACCACTGTGATATCAAGACCCCAGAGGTTGCAGGCGCCCCACCCACCTCACCTTGCCACCCAGGGGAGATAAGACATCCAGCCATCTGTCGTAGTGATCGGAGATATAGGCAAGAAAACAAGGTCTTGAGACTTTGCTACCAAGATGGCTGCCAGCAGAGAAGGTCAGGATTCCAACACAACACAAACAAACAAGTGTGCCGCCTGTTGCATCAATGATGACATGAAACATACCATACAATGTTGTGAGTGTAAAGAATGGATTCACTATTACTGTTCAAAATTGCCGCTGTACAACTTAATGTGTCTCCTGAAAACCAATAGGAAGTACACTTGTGAAAAGTGCTATGTATCCAAGTACTTAGACGAGGATTGGGAAAAGGTAGCAAAGGAAGCACAAGAGGCAATTGAAAATCAGGAAAGCTCTAGACGTAGTCCAACAGAATCTAACCTATCCAACCTTTCTGAACATCAAACATCACTGCAAACCCATGAAGATGAGGAAACACTAGAAGCCGCTCAGCCTGCAGGACAAAGTTTTGATATTGGTAATACTCCTGAGGACATGAGACTTACCCTACATCGAAATAATGACTTAAACTCCAGCCCTGACGTACAAGATACGTCAGATAGGACCAACAGGCAAAATCTCGTTGGCAGAAGTAACATACAAGAAAATCATGCAACTGGGCATGGACAAAACAACAACAAAAATAGCAAACCAATATGTCGTTTTTACAGAAAAGGAATCTGCAAATATGGATCTGGTGGAAAGGACTGTAACTTTAGACACCCAAAGCCTTGTAAAAAACTAATCAACCACGGACTTGAAAGTAAACATGGCTGTAAACTTGGAAAAGACTGTCAAGACTATCATCCGTTTCTCTGTCGAAACTCCATGCAAAGAGGGGAATGTTTCATAGAGAAATGCAAGTATACCCACATTCGAGGAACCAGAAGACATCGGGGACATTATGATACTCACAACCAAAACAGCCAGTATAGTACACCACAGCAGCAACAAGTACCTGCCCAGCACCACCACCACCACGACTCAGGAACCCCATCAACTGCTACAATAAACCAAGGTGATTTTTTAGGGGCAATAAACCAAATGAAGGCAGCAATCAGCGACATAGCAAAAGTGGTAGAAGCACAAGGGTTGATGATGCAGAAACAAACAATAGGGAAGCACATGAACCAACTACCACAAGTGAACCAAATCCCCATGGCTGCACCAGTGTACCCGTGGCTGAATGCAGTAATAGGCCACTCGGCCTAGAATGCTTCCTGATGTGCAACATTCAAGGCCTGTATCCAAAATCCAACAGAAACAAAGTACCATTTTTATGTGATCTGGCAAAACTTGAAAATTATGCTTTTATGGCAATAACAGAATCTCACCTGTCAGAAGCTAATAATGCAGAAATACAACTCCATAATTACACAGTGTACAGAACGGACAGGAAAGACAGGTCACATGGAGGTGTTGTAACATATGTCAGGAATGACCTTGCATCAAGCACTAATGTCATGCTTTCACACTCAAACGGGGAAGTTGAAGTTCTAATATTACATGTTAAAAAACTATCGTCAATCATTGTAAATATTTACAGACCCCCTCTATGTACCACACATAACTTCATGGAGGCATTAACCATGATAAAGCAAGCCATTGAACACTTGCCCTCACCACCTCCTGATGTAATAATTGCTGGTGACTTCAATTTTCCATTTGTGAGATGGCCAGAAGGACAGATGGACGGAGGGAGCCGCGAGGACAGATACCAAGCCACGGGATTACAAGGCCTCATGGCGCAACTGTTCCTAAGCCAAGAAATTAATGACCCAACAAGGGGAGATAACATCCTGGACCTTCTCCTCACCAATAATCATGAAATTATTCATGGGTACAGAATTGAAACCTCAACCCTCTCGGATCACAACCTAATTACAGTGTTAATGACAAAGCCAAGGAGGACATGGGTCAGGAACAAAAATGAGCCACAACAATCAACACAGACTTTTAGAACCCTAAACTTCAACAGTGAAAAAGCAGACTGGGAAAATCTAAATTCAGAACTAATGTCTGTGAAATGGGATCAACTGCTAAATGATCTTAACCCAGACACTATGCTTAGTACCATAGAAAACAAAATACTTGAAATCTGCTGTAACTACATTCCCCATAAGCAGATAGGCAAACGTAGGATGTACACCATTCCAAGAGACCGGAAAATACTGATGAGAAAAAGGGCATCCCTGAACAAGGCATTGCTTAAAGTCAGTAACCACCAGAAGAAACTGACAGTTAAATCTAGCATTGCTGATATTGAAGTGAAATTATGTCAATCTCACAAGCAACAAAGACTACGAGAAGAAAACATAGCCATTGAAACCATCAGAAGCAATCCAAAACACTTCTTCAACTATGCCAAGAGATTCTCTAAACTAAATGCACCAATTGGACCTCTGGTAACATCTGAGGGGCAAATGGAGGAGGATGCCAAAAACATCAGTGAAATTTTAGCTGAGCAATATCGCACTGTGTTCAGCATCCCTGACCAAACTAAAGTTATACCCGACCCAACAGTCTTCTTCAGCTCAGCCCAGAACACTCAAGACACTGTTACGCTAGAAGACATAATGTTTACAGAAGAGGACATAATAAAGGCCATTAAAGAAATTAAGCCAAATTCAGCGGCAGGTCCTGATGGCATACCAGCAAAATTGCTACTGAACTGCAAAGAATCCTTAGCTCGCCCCCTACACCTGGTGTGGCGTGAGTCCCTTAACACAGGTGTAGTACCCTCACAGACCAAGACGGCCGTCATAACACCCATGCACAAAGGAGGAAGTAGAGGCTGTGCCGCAAACTACCGACCAGTGGCTCTCACTTCTCATGTAATCAAGCTGTTTGAGAAGATCATGCGTAACCACGTCTACGCATTCTTGGAAGAGAATAACCTCCTCAACGCTAGTCAGCATGGCTTTCGGAAAGGTAGATCCTGTTTGTCTCAGCTTCTTGCTTATCATGACAGGCTCCTCAACCAACTGGCTTCTGGCAAAATTGTGGATACTGTCTTTCTAGACTTTGAAAAAGCCTTTGACAAGGTTGATCATGGCACTCTCCTGCACAAGCTGCGTAAACTGGGCATAACGGGCAAAATTGGTGTGTGGCTCCACAGCTTCCTAACATCCAGAACGCAAGTAGTAACAGCGAATGGGGCCATGTCTGCAGACCACCAAGTTGTAAGTGGTGTCCCCCAAGGCTCAGTCCTTGGGCCTCTACTGTTCATCATTCTCATTGGGGATATTGACGAGGGAGTGTCAAAATCAAAAGTAACATCCTTTGCAGATGATACAAATATCAGTAGAAGCAGAGAAGTACAAGAAGATGTTAACCAACTACAGCAGGATCTTAACAAAATCTATGATTGGGCAAACAGTAATAACATGAAGCTCAACGATAATAAATTTCAGTCACTCAGAGTTGGGGCAAAACAAAATGACCAAAACCCCACACCTCTCCTGACAGGTGAAGGACGAGAAATTACATCAAGCACCAATGTGAAGTGCCTGGGGGTCCACCTCAGCGACGATGCCACATTTAGGCACCATATAGAAAAAACGGTGAAAAAGGCCAGAAAAATAGCAGGTTGGATCCTACGAACATTCTATTCCCGAGAAGAGGGCTGCATGTTAACTCTGTGGAAGGCACTGGTACAACCAGTGCTGGATTACTGTAGCCAGTTGTGGTCCCCTCACAGAGTAGCAGAAATACAAGCCCTCGAATCAGTTCAAAGGTCTTATACTAGACAAGTGGAGGGAATGAAAAACCTCAATTATTGGGAAAGACTACAAAAGTTGGGCCTTTACTCACAACAGAGGCGGAGGGAGAGATACCAGATATTATATACTTGGAAGATCCTGGAGAACCTTGTGCCCAACCCTACTGCCATCAGTGATCTGTCAGCCCAGCACATCAACCCAAGAACTGGTCGCAAGGCAAGGAGGAGAACACTACCATCAGACGCACCAGCCAGGATCAAGACCCTCCTATCAACCAGTCTGCCTCATATTGGGCCAAAACTATTTAACAACCTGCCAGGAAAATTAAGGAACCTCACGGAATGCTCGGTGGAAAAATTCAAACATCATTTGGACAACCACCTACAAACAATCCCGGATGAACCTCCCGTGCCTGGATATACGTCTGTGAGCAGGGCAGACACGAACTCAATATCGGACCAGGTGAACCTGCAACACAGGGATGCTGGGTTCGGATGCAGCGGTGGAGCACCACGACTGTGAGGGAGTACCCTCTAGACGGAAACAAGTAAACAACAAGTAAACAGGAGAGGAGGATAAAGAGGGAAACGAGCCTGAAACAAAAAAAAGTCATAAGTGAATAAAAGAAAGAAAATCACAAAACACAAAATAATTAGTTTGAAAATATATCTGTATAAGACAGAAAAGAGGAAACATCAATGGAAGAAATTTAAAAAAATATTTATAATACAATATAAAACATACACTAACTAGTTTTTTTTTTTTTTTTACGTTGGAGCCTATATCGACTGTAGGTTATTTTTTCTTTTCTTTTGATGGCTCAGGTGGTAGGCCGTGCACATTATGGAGAGTCATGATGTCGGAGGCTCTTGCATGTTGGTGGCGCAGGCTAGATTATTATAGTAACATCTGTGGTCTTAGCTGAAGATCCCGTTTTCTGTGATGTTTTCTGTTTCTGTTTACTTCGGATCATCAGTCCGGCTCATACTGCCACCTGGTGTGGCAGTGTAAACCCATTCCGTCACACTCGCAGTTGAAATAACAGGTATAGATTGCTGCATGCGGGTTTATTCAGCCACTCGACGATGGATTTGACAGTTGCTCCTTGGTGGGACTTGAACTCGGGACCTTCTGCTCCCCTACCAGGCTCTTGTCGACCGCAGTAAAGAAGGTTGAAAGAGTTGCCCCCGACAGGATTCGAGCTTGGGACATTGAGCTCACTACTCCAAGACGTTAACCACTCGGCCACCGCCTCCCCCATAGCTTAAGTGGAATGCCTCTCAAACATAAAACTTCCACTTAGTAATATAAACAAATACAAAGGATGAACAGACAGTAACAAGCCTACTAGAATGAATACGAAGAATTAATGATATTGGCAGTATGAAAGAAAATAAAGTATATTTGTATTCTGTTCACCCACCCAACACCTTCCTCCTCCTCCTCCTGAGCCTTCTACATGCATTACAGGTCTGGAAAACTGCGGAGGGAGTGCCAAGTTCCTGGCAGGGTTCAGGGAGGTGGCACGCGCCCTTGAGTCTTGGGAACCACCCAGCGTACGATCCACCCACTCCACACCCACAAAAATGGAATCTTCCCCACCGCCCACTACCACGCTCTGCTCCACCCACTACCCCTCACCGATTTCAGGATACCACATCCCATGCCCGCCGACTGTGCCCGCCCATACCATACCCCCGGACCTCCTTGCCTTGCCCATTTCATCTGATGGCGTGTCTCCAGGTTTCCCCACGCCAGAGTCCTAGAGTAAGTGTGTCAGGGTGCCTTAGGACTCCGTAAGACCAGTTGGATGATTTCTATATAGTTAGTATGAGAGTGAAGGGTCCTTGGGTAGAATTAATAATGAGAGTAATGGAGTGTAAATACAGGATTTCTGAGTTCTGGAAATACTCAGAGTCCTAGGTTAAGTGTGAAAAATACTATAGAATTGTAGGTGCATTTAATTTATCAAGAAAATTGAAGAGTAGCTACCTAGTGTCCTACTGAAAAGAAAAATAATCTTTGATTAGCAAACTTTCTTAGGATATACTAGATATTTTTATTGTTTTCGGCTTATTTATCTCTTTATCCTTCTCTTCTGCCCTTCTCATTTCTTATAACTGGCCAATTTTTCTCTTTATTCATCTCATGTTACCGTAGATAACACTAAAGTCGCCAGGACAACTTTTTTTTTATTGTTTACAGACGTCTGGTGGCGTTAATACTTACATTTCAACATCCATGATTTCAGGAAAGTTAGAATGGGCTATCTGGAGAGTTTGTGTCATTTTGTATCTTCATCTGTGTCATATTATGTCTATAAATGAAAAAAATTCAAAAATATCACCAGAGTGGCGACCAACAATAAGGTCGCCAATTAGTGTCTATTTACTGGGTGTCCTTCCGCCGTCGTCGTCGCCAGAAAAAAAAACGAGTAGTGATATTTGAAGCCGTATATACTGGCAGATACAAAGCATAAAACAACGCTGAAACAGGGTAGATTATACAGTCATGATATAAACTACTGTGTATCATCTTCAGTGGCACATACAAATCAGTAGTGATGCTATAATTCGTAATATTTGGCGGCTGGCAACATTATTGCAACTGGCGACTAAAGTGTTATCTACGGTAGAATCTCCTCACATTTTTGTTGCTTTATTCATACTTTTTTGTCTTATCTTTACCCACTTCACTCTCTCTTCTATCCTCTATAATTATCTCTATCTCACTAATATCACCCATTTCTCTCTCAACCTTCCTCTCCTTTACTTTCTTACCATATATCTACTTCGCAATCTTTTATGAGCCTGTATAAGCAAGCATAATCTTAACCTGTGTGTATTGATGACTAACTCTTCCTCAGGACACATCAAAGCGGGCCAGCGGCGAGGAAGAACATACATCACCGTCCACATCACCACCACCACCTAATCATCACCACATCATCAATAACTTCATCATGAGAAGAGCTACCATGCCTCTCCCTTGCTGCTGCCTCACCTCAATCACCTCACAAGGGACACCGAAACATATGCCAGGATCTGTCACACATTCCCTCTGCCCTCCACTTCCCCACCCTGCAAAGCTCCTGCTAGTACGTATGTGTGTGTGGGTGTGTGTTGCATGAGGAATAGGGAGATGGATTACCTGGGGTCTTGTTGTAAGGCCTGCTGGGGACGGTTGACTGCTCTCTCATAAACTCTTCCTTTCTTTTCTCTTGCGTCGTTGTGATGGAATTCTGAAGGGGATGCCGAAAGGGTGGGTGGGGGGCAGTTTTTCCTGACAAACCTGAGCCCTACTGGTAAAGGGGGATGTGACCCGCCGTGTACCAGGACCCAAATGTACTGCTCCATGGCGGGAATATACTAAGCCGCAGAGCTTCCTGCCCTGGGCCCTTACTTCTAAAAGAGGTAGGTTTAAGCCCAAACCGTTTTTTGAATTCGCTCTCCCCAAAGTCAAAACGGTCCAAAACCAGGCCAAAGATACCCCGTTTTGGCAAAGGGGGTTTCTGGGCTTTTCAACCTTACAGCGTGTTGCCGGGGGTACCCCGTAGGTCCAATGACAAGTGAAAAAGTTTTTTCAAATTTTGGGCGGGTGTTTTCTTTTTTAAAAATTGGGTTTTAAGGTGGTTTGTCCGGGGTTTCAATTTTTGGGGTTTGAGCACTTTTTGCTATCAAAATGGACTTTTTATCATTTGCAAACATAGTTTAGCTACCCATCTTTAACTACGAAACCCACTTTTTTAGAGTTCGAAAAATTTCACTAGACAAAGTTGTGACGAAAAAAAAAAATTATCAAAATAGGGCCTTATATTGCCGAAAGACCACATTGATCCACCAACCCAAAAGCTCATTTCTCATAAAAAAATCGCCTCGTTTTTGGGGAAAAAACCTTTTTCCCGGGGAAACGGGATTTTTCACGTTATTATTGCCCCAAACGTGGTGGTTTCAGGGCTGATACTGTTTTTAAGGCAAAGGTCCTATCCCCAAAACTAAAAAGTTAAAAAAAAACGCGTATTGGGTAAAACACGTAGGGTCGAGGCCCAAGGGGCCACATCCAAGCCCCGGGTTTGCGTTCCCCCACTCCTCTGCTGCCTTGGCTTCTGGTTCCTCCAGGCCTTATCGCTGACGGCCTCTCTCTCCAACTGTCGTACCTGGTCTGCGATTCTAATAAGCTGAGGAGGGCCGGCAGGTGCCATGGCATCGGCCGGGCCCTTGACCAGGGAACCCCCAGGGTACCAAAATAGTTGGTTTGGGATTAGATGGGGGAAGGAAAAGACCAGGGCTGTGCCGACGCTATGGGAAACTGCCCCCAAAGGTTTGATCGGGGAGGACATGTGCGTGACAAGGGAGCCTCTGGAAGGTCCCTTTGCACTTTGTACCAGGGGCCCCGGGTGCCACCTGAAACCGGGTTTCAAGGTGGTCGGCTCTCTATATCGCGGGTGACAAAAACGACTCCACCGCTCACTGATCGTATTGAAAGTGATAAACTAGGGCCAACACGGGGGGGAAAAGGGTTTACCACCCCTTTTGGGAGAAATGCGGGGACGCAGCTCTTCTGGGTATATGCGTTTGCCACAAACGAGTTCCCCCCTCGCCACCTTATACCAGCTCGGGGGGCCTACCTCATCTGACACTGGCTTCAGGGGCCCAGTGTGCAGTCTGCTTCCACGTAATGAGGCAGTAAAACACAGATTCAGAGCATGCGGGGCGGTGAAGATCTCGCAGAACCGGAGTATACCCTTTGTCACATTCCACGACCAGCGGGTCTCCTACCCGGGTCCAGGCTGTAAGCGGGGCGTTCTCCCTTCCGAGCTGCGAAGATCAAGTGTGACAAGGTGTCCCCCCGGGGTTGGCTCACCCAGCCCATCGCTTTTGTACTGTACCGATTATGGACGACTGGCAAAAAACAAACACCCTGGAAATCCTAGTCAAGTACTCCCTGCAGGTGTACTTAAACTCTACTCCATAAAGGTTCCCCAAAGACAAAGACGCCCCAAGCACACCCTCACGCACCATATGTGAGTCGCAGCCCAAGAAGGTTCAAAAAAAGCTGGCCTTCTACGTGCGGGCGGACTGGGTTTGCACACTCAAATGTTCCCCCTCCTGATGGGAGTCAGAGGAGGGCGACCGCAGGTTCGCCTAAAACCCGTTTTGAAGCTGAGGGCTGGGGGAAATATGGGACACCAGTGTAAAACCCCAAACACACCCGCTTAATTGTCAGCCACCCCCTTTCAGACACTGTCAGCTGGCAGCCTGCCCGTTCACAGCCGCATTCACCTTTTTACTGTCCCGGGGACAGATCCAGGAATCCGGGCAAGCCGACGAGGGTTTCCGGGTTCCTATCTACACCGAGCACCGAAAGTCTGAAAAGGTGACAAAAGGCCCGCGGCAGCATGGTGGGGGGACGGCCAAGGGCGGGTTCTCCGGGCTCGGGCCCACCCCGGAACCATGCCTTCTTAGGTCTAAAAAGGACTGATGGACACTTCTGGCCCAACTAAAGGGTGTGCACTGTGATGTTTGGGGCCCGATGAACCAACTGATCAGAAGGCTTACAAAGCTTCATTTGGGACCATTTGGGGCTGTCAATACCAGGGCCAACCGCACTGCTATTCTTTAAACATTATCGATAAGGTCAAAATTAAAAACTGCTATTTTGCATATAAGAAAATTTTAAGCAAAAAAGGAATTGATAAAACGTCTTTGAATTCCATTTTTCATAGGAAAATGGAATGCCCAAAATTTAGAAAAAGATTTTTTGCAACGGCGTCCCCGCCTGTTTGTGGTTGTTTGTGGTGTTTTGGTGGTGTGTTTGTGTGTGTGTTTTTGTGTTTGTGTTGTGTGTGTGTGGGGTGTTTGTGAGATTAGGTGTGTGTGTGTGTGTGTGTGTGTTGTTTTGTGGTGTGTTGTGTGTGTGTTGTGTTGATTGTTTGTGGTGTAAGTGTGTATTTTGTGTGGTGTTTGTGAAGATTAGGTGTGTGTTGTGTGTGGTTCTTTTTGTGTGTGTTGCGTTGTGCTATGTTGTGTTGTATGTGTTTGTATTTTTGTGTTTTGTGTGTGTGGTTGTTTTTGTCTGTTTTTGTGGGTTTTGTTGTGGGTGTGTATGTGTGTGTGTTGTGTGTTTTGTGGGGTGTGGTGGGTGTGGTGTGTGTTGTGTGTTTTGTGTGTGGGTTTTGTTGTGTGGTGGGATTACCTACATGATATAAATTTCTTTTTACTTTATTTTGTCTTTTTTTTTGACTGCAGTATATGTCGGAAGAGGGGGTTTTTATAGCATTTCAAGCGGGGGGTATTTAAATACAATTTTTTTAAAAATATTTAAAAACTTTGTGTATATGAAATGTTTTAAAAATACATTTTTGTCATGTTTTAAAAACGTATTGAATTTTTTTTTTTAGTTTTAAATACATTGTATTTTAAAAACATATATATGAAAAAAGTAAATACTTTTTTTATCAGTTAATTTTTGGCCCTAAACCCGCCTAAATATCGGCATCCCCATGTTTCGTGAACGAGTGTTGCCCCTTGCAAGGAAATTCCTGATTTTTTGGAAATTTAGGCCCAGAAAGGAATTTTAAGGAAAACCCAAAACTAAGGGGAAACCTAAGGAATTAATTTTTTTCGGGGCATGTTTTAAAATTGTGTGTATTTAAAATGTTTTACAAAAGTAAATTTAAATACAATGTTATTTATTTTTTGTATTTTAAAAACTTCGTAAAAAGATTTGTATTTTGTATTTAATACATTTCTCCCTGTTTTAGTATTTAGTATTTAAAAAACATTCAAAGTAATTTTTGCCCGCCCGATATGTATAACGTATGTGTATTTTTGTAAAATGTATAAATTTGGAACCGAAGGATTGGTGGAGCCATCAAAAAAAACAAAGGGTTCCTCTGACGACAGCTCCCACCGCTGACAGCACCTAAATGGCTCTTTTTCACAATTTACTGGGGTAAAGCTCAGGTTTGGGTGCCCACTTTTCCCCCAAGAGACAGTTCCCGACCCAGAACTGAACCTCCTACTTCGGTTTTTAAAACCCGCCGCCCAGGAAACATCACCATTACCACGGAAGGGTTTTTCACAACTTCACTGTTGATCCCCAAAAAAGCGTTGGGACCAGATAGTATCGCCCCCACCTGCTTAAAAAAGTCCTCATAACTTTTTCCTCTTGCTACCATCTTCCGGGAGTGCCTTTCATCTCAGCAGTGGCCATCTGAGTGGAAAGTTACGAGAGTCTGTGTATCCACAAAAAGAAAGAGCAGAGGCGATCCTCAAAACTACCGCCCCTTTTCCTCCTCTCCGTTGTTGGGAAAGTTCTTGAATCCATCATTGCCTCCAAAATCACTACATTTTTGACGCTCACCGCTTGCTAACTCACGGCAATTCGGTTTCCGACAGGGGAAGTCCGCAGCAGACCTTCTTCTCCTGCACTCAGCAGCCTGGAACCACTCCCTAGATCGGGGCAAAAGACACCTTCGTCGTTGCCCTTGACATCGCTGCTGCCTTTGTAGGGTGCGGCATCAGGGCATCACTACCAAGCTGAGAAGCCTGGGGATCTGCGGTAAATGTTACACCTCCTGCAAGAATTCCTCCACGAAAGAACTCTGCGCGTGGTGGTGAATGGTCACACCTTCTCTGAAAATCCTATCAAAGGCAGTGTCCCTCAAGGAAGTGTACTCGGGCCATTACTATGGAACGTTTACTTCAACGAGATCCTGCAGCTGATTCCTGAGGCAAGAGCTTTACCCCAGACGACTGTACTCTCACATTCACCTGTGAGAGGAGTGACCGTCACAACACAGTCATTCGTATCAACCAGGCACTGTAGAGCATCGCCTCCTGGGGCAAGAGATGGCAAGTCACCTCTGCACCAGACAAGACCCAAGCCGTTCTCATCTCCCCCAGGCAGGCACGATGCAGTCAACTGGGACCAACCACCATTCTCCCTGGAAGGCAGAAAAAATACCCCTTCAGGAGTCAGTCAACATTCTGGGGGTGGGAGTTCGACTCTGGCCTCACATACACCAGCCACGTCAGGGAAGGTCGCCAAGGATGCTGGCCTGGAAACTGAGCTGCATCCGACGCGTCACGCACCTTCTGGACGCTCAGGGAGCGGCACACTCAAAAAGTCACAAGTCGCTCCTTGATGGAATACTCGCCCCTCGCATGGTCATCCTGCCCTCCGTCATACCTCGGCCTCCTTGACCGGGGTTTAAGCCAGAGGATAGGCCGGCCCGGCTGAAAGCCCCTGAGGCTGCTGCACAGATAATTCCCAAACCCCTCCAGCAGCGGCGTGACGTGGCAGGCATGTGTGTCATGTACAAGGCTCACAGGATGCAAAATCCCACAACAGCAGAGCTGCGCCTCAACCCCCGGGCCAGGCCCTCCCATGCTTTCCCGTGAGGCCCACAATATCTACCATCAGGTGACTGTTTCCCTGCGTGAGGACGGAACAATACCTCCGCCCCTTCCTACCCCGTATGGAACAGTTTGGTGCGCCAGAAACCCACCTGCAAACCCCACCCCTTCCCTGCACGCCTTCAAATCGGGCGTAAATGCCTGGCTGCAAGCGGAACTAACGCAATACAAACATGCAATAAAAATAATGACTAAAAGTTTGTATTATAAGATTAATGTTATTATTAGTAGAATTTCTTTATATATATGTGTATCAATGTATTAGTATATTTCTTTATATTATTTGTATTAGCGTATATTTGTTAGTATAATGTCTTCATCATTCGTGTATTATTATTAGTTTATAGTAGAGAATTGCTATACTTTTTTCCCCTATTATTTGTGTATTTATTGTTATGAATAAAACATAATACTGCTAGAGATAATCCTTGGCGTCCCAGCCGGGACTTTAGCATATCAACTCCCCCTCTTATTTTCAATGTATTAAAATATAAAAAAAGAAGAAAAAAAAAAAAGAGAGATACATTTGATACATACTGATTCTGATACATTTATAGGCCCATTCAATACATTACCAATACTTAGGAGTACATATCATTTTGTTGTAAAGGCTCGGTCTGTTGAGCCTTAGCTCTTATACAGACCTGTAAATTCATTCATTAGTTCGACAAAGTCATTATTAGGCCTAATATATTATAAAGCTACTCTACCAACCGTAATTCCCACAATGACTACTGTACATATTAAGCAATATATATAATAATAACTAGGGAAAACATATATATAAGACATAGACAATATAACTAAAATTTGAATATTCCACGTGCGATACTATTCGTATATTTTACATGCAAGCTGCACACATATATCATATAATACACATACATATATATACATATATTACACACACATACATACATATACATATATACAGAAAAACATACACACATACTACACTCAAATACATACATTCAAAACACTCAGGGCGATACAAACTAGTAATCACTGAAAAAACCCCTGCTTGATTTTCCATTCAAAATGTTGAACGATTGAATGCTTTTCATATCTTCTGGGAGTTGATTCACTGACTTGGTCCTCTAGCTGTTATGTATCTTTGTGCATGAGATGTCCACATAAAGGGAGTTTTAAATCATGGGGTATACGGTATTTTTTTAAAGNTTTTGTCTTATCTTTACCCATTTCACTCTCTTTTCTACCTCTTAATTTATCTCTATTCACTAATATCACCCATTTCTCTCTCAACCTTCCTCTCCTTTACTTTCTTACCATATATCTACTTCGCAATCTTTTATGAGCCTGTATAAGCAAGCATAATCTTAACCTGTGTGTATTGATGACTAACTCTTCCTCAGGACACATCAAAGCGGGCCAGCGGCGAGGAAGAACATACATCACCGTCCACATCACCACCACCACCTAATCATCACCACATCATCAATAACTTCATCATGAGAAGAGCTACCATGCCTCTCCCTTGCTGCTGCCTCAACCTCAATCACCTCACAAGGGACACCGAAACATATGCCAGGATCTGTCACACATTCCTCTGCCCTCCACTTCCCCACCCTGCAAAGCTCCTGCTAGTACGTATGTGTGTGTGGGTGTGTGTTGCATGAGGAATAGGGAGATGGATTACCTGGGGTCTTGTTGTAAGGCCTGCTGGGGACGGTTGACTGCCTCCTCATAAACTCTTCCTTTCTTTTCTCTTGCGTCGTTGTGATGGAATTCTGAAGGGGATGCCGAAAGGGTGGGTGGGGGGCAGTTTTCCTGACAAATACCTGAAGGACACTACTGGTCAAAGGGACTGTGACCGCCGTGTGACCAGGAGCCAATGTACTGCTCCATAGGCGGGAATATACTAGAGACCGACAGAGCATTACACTGCCTGGGCCCTTACTTACTGAAGATGGTAGGGTTTTTAAGCCCAACCGTCTCTTGAATTCGCTCTCTCACAAGTCGAGAACGGTGCCAACCAGGCCAAAGAGATATCCCGCTTGGCAAAGTGGTTCTAGGCTATTTCAACCATTACAGCAGTGTGTGACACTAGGGTCGCCGTAGGTCCAATGACAAGTGAAATATAGATTATTTCGAATTTGGCAGGGTGTTTTCTTATGTAAATTGAGTTTTAAGGGTGGTTTGTCCGCTTCAACTTTTTGGTTTTGAGCACTTTTTGCTATGCAAAAATGGACTTTTATATCTATTTGCAAAAACATAGCTTAGCATACACCATCTTTAAACTCACAGAAAAGCCACTTAAGTTAGAGATTTCGATAAATTTCACTGAAGACAAAGTTGTAGAGCGCTAAAAAATCTATCAGAAGTATGGCCTTGATATTGCCGTAAGACCTACATTGAGTCCACCAGACGCCGGAAAGCTCACTTCTCATACAAAATCGCCTCGTTTTCGGGTAAAAACCTTTTCCCGGGCAACTGGATTTTTCACGTATATTGACCCAACGTAGGTGGTTTCAGGGCTGGATACTGTTTAAGGTCTAAGGTCCTATCACCAAACTCCAAAAGTTACAAAAAAACAGCGTAAGTTGGTCAAACACGTACGGTCGAGGTCCAACGCCACATCCAAGCATCCGGTTTGACGTTCCGCCCACTGCTGCTGCTGCCTTGGCTTCTGGATTCCTCCAGGACCTTATCGCTGACGGCCATCTCTCTCCAGACATGTCGTACCTGGTCTGCGATTCTAATAAGCTGAGGAGGGCCAGGCAGGATGCCATGGCATCGGCCAGGGACCTTGACCAGGGGAAGCACCAGGGTACCAAAATAGTTGGATTGGATTACGATGGGGGGAAGGACAAGACCAGGGCGATGGTGCCAGACAGCTATGGAAAACTGCACCAAGGTTGATCAGGAGGAGCATGTGTCAGTGACAGAGGGAGCCATCTGGAAGGTACCTTTGGCACTTTGTACCAGAGGACCCGGTGCCACCTGAGAAGCCTGCGTTCAAGGTGGCTCAGGCTCTCTATGATCTGCTGGTGACATACGACTCCACCGACTCACTGATGTATTGCAAGGTGACTCAACTAGGGCCAACACGGGGTGGAAGGGTGGTACTCACGCCCATTGGAGAAGATGCTGGGACGCAAGCTCTTCTGGAGTATATGCGTGTTGCACACAAACGAGTTGCCCCTGCGCCAACCTTATCACCAGCATCGACGGGCCTACCTCATCTGACACTGGCTTCACGGGTCCAGTGTGCAGTCTGCTGTCCACGTGCGGAATGAGATGCAGTACAAACACAGAGTTCAGAGCAGTGCCAGGCGGTGAAGATCTCGCAGAGATACGGAGTATATCCTGGTCAACATGTCCACTGACCAGCAGGTCTCCTACCAGCTGGTCCAGGCTGTGAAGCGGGGCGTTCTCCCGTCGAGCTGCAGAAGATCAAGTGTGACAAGGTGTCCCACTCCAGATGGCTCACCACAGCCCAGTCGCTCGTGTACATGTGGACCGGATGTATGGACTGACTGGCAAATAACTGAACACCCTGGAAATCCTAGTCAAGTACTGCCTGCAGGTGTACTTCAAACTCTACTACGACATCAAGGTTCACCACAGACTAGAAGACGGCCCCAAGCACATCCTCACGCAGCTCATAGTGATGAGGTCGCAGCCCAAGAAGGTTCAAAACAGCTGTGACCTTCTACGTGCGGACAGGAGCATGGTTCGCACACTCAAAATGTGTCCTCTCGCTGATGGCGAGTCAGAGTGAGGACGACCGCAGGTTCGCCGTAACCCAGATTTTGAAGCTGAGGGCTGGCGAGAAGTATGGGGACACCAGTGTAAGACCTCGCATCACACCCAAGCTGAAACTTGTCAGCCACCAGCTTGCAGACACTGATCAGCTGGCAGCCTGGCCAGGTGCACGAGCCGGCATTCACCTGTTCACTGTCTGGGGATCAGATCCAGGAGATCCTGGTCAAGCCGTACGAGGTTCCGGAGTTCTCTATCTACACTCAGAGCACCGAAAGAGTCGTGAAGCAGGTGACAGAGGCTGCGGCAGCAGTGGTGGGGCAGCAGGCCAGAGACGGGTTCATCCGGGCTCGGGCCCACCACCGGGAGACCATGCCTTGCTTCAGGTCTAAGAAGGACATGATGGACACGTTCTAGGCCAACGTAAAGGCTGTGACACTGTGATGTAGTGCCTGATGAACCAACTGATCAGAAAGAGCTTACAACGCTAGTCATTTGGGACTCATATTGGTGCATGATGCAATACACAGGACCAACCGGACACTGCGTATTCATTTAAGCATTATTCGATAAGGGTGCAATATAAAACTGCGATTTTGCATAGTAAGAATTGCTCAAATGCAAAAATGGAATTAGATAAAATCGTCTTAGAATTCCATTTTACATAGGAAACTGGAATGCAAAATGAGAAAAAGATTTTTTGCTATACGGCGACCCCAGCACTGTGTGTGTGTGTGTTGTGTGGTGTGTGTGTGTGTGGTGTGTGTGTGTGTGTGTGTGTGTTTGTGTTGTGTGTGTGTGTGTGTGTGTGTTTGTGAGGATTAGGTGTGTGTGTGTGTGTGTGTGTGTGTGTGTGTGTGTGTGTGTGTGTGTGTGTGTGTGTGTGTGTGATGTGTGTGTGTGTGTAAGTGTGTATATTTGTGTGTGTGTTGTGAAGATTAGGTGTGTGTGTGTGTGTGTGGGTTCTTTTTGTGTGTGTATGCGTGTGTGCTATGTGTGGGTATGTATGTGTGTGTGTATGTGTGTGTGTTATGTGTGTGTGTGTAGTGTGTGTGTCTGTGTTTTGTGTGTGTGTATGTGTGTGTGTATGTGTGTGTGTGTGTGTGTGTGTGTGTGTGTGTGTGTGTGTGTGTGTGTGTGTGTGGTGTGTGTGTGTTGTGTGTGTGTGTGTGTGTGGATTACCTACATGATATAAATTTCTTCTTACTTTATTTTAGTCTTTTTTCTTGACAATGCAGTATATGTCGGAGAGAGGTGTATGTATAGCATGTACAGAGCTGGGCAGTATTTAAATACAATTGTATTTAAATAGGTATTTAAATACATTTGTGTATATAGAAATGTATTTATAAATACATGGTTGTCATGTATTTAAATACAGTATTGAATTTTTTTATGAGTATTTAAATACATTGTATTTAAATACATATAATATGAAAATGTAAATACTTTTGTATCAGTTAATTTGGCCATAAAACCCGCCTAACTATCTGGCAATCCTGATGTTACAGTGAACGAGTGTTGCCACTTGCAAGGAAATGTCCTGATTTTAAGGAAATTTAGGCCTGAGAAGGAAATTTGTAAGGAAACCCAAAATCTAAGGAAATCCTAAGGAAATTAATTTTTTTTCGGACATGTTAAAATTTGTGTGTATTTAAAATGTATTTACAAATGTAATTAAATACAATTGATGTATTTAGTATTTAGTATTTAAATACATTCGTAAAATGTATTTAGTATTTAGTATTTAAAACATTTCTCCCATGTATTTAGTATTTAGTATTTAAATACATTCAATGTATTAGTGCCCAGCTCTGATATGTATATACGTATGTGTATGTATGTACAATGTAGTACATGTCGGAACCGTCCTAAGGATTGGTGGAGCAGCATCAAACAACAACAAGGCTTCTCTCGTGACGACAGCATCCCACCGCTGACAGCACCTGATGGCTCTGTTGTCACAAGTCACTGGGGTAAAGCTCAGGTGTTGGCTGCCCACTTCTCCTCCAAGATGACAGTTCCTGACCAGAACGTGAACCTCCTACAGTTTCCGGTTCTAACCAAGGCCGCCTAGGAAACATCACCATTACCACGGAAGAGGTGTTGCAACAACTTCAACATGTTGATCCCAAGAAAGCGTTGGGACCAGATAGTATCAGCCCTCACCTGCTTAAAAGTGTGCCTCATAACTTGCTGTGCCTCTTGCTACCATCTTCCGGGAGTGCCTTTTCATCTCAGCAGTGGCCATCTGAGTGGAAAGTTACGAGAGTCTGTGCTATCCACAAAAAAGAAGAGCAGAGGCGATCCTCAAAACTACCGCCCATTTCCCTCCTCTCCGTTGTTGGGAAAGTTCTTGAATCATCATTGCCCTCCAAAATCACTACATTTTTTGACGCTCACCGCTTGCTAAACTCACGGCAATTCGGCTTCCGACAGGGGAAGTCCGCAGCAGACCTTCTTCTCCTGCACTCAGCAGCCTGGAACCACTCCCTAGATCGGGGCAAAGACACCTTCGTCGTTGCCCTTGACATCGCTGCTGCCTTGATAGGGTGCGGCATCAGGGCATCACTACCAAGCTGAGAAGCCTGGGGATCTGCGGTAACCTGTTACACCTCCTGCAAGAATTCCTCCACGAAAGAACTCTGCGCGTGGTGGTGAATGGTCACACCTTCTCTGAAATCCTATCAAAGGCAGTGTCCCTCAAGGAAGTGTACTCGGGCCATTACTATGGAACGTTTACTTCAACGAGATCCTGCAGCTGATTCCTGAGGCAAGAGCGTACGCAGACGACTGTACTCTCACATTCACCTGTGAGAGGAGTGACCGTCACAACACAGTCATTCGTATCAACCAGGCACTGTAGAGCATCGCCTCCTGGGGCAAGAGATGGCAAGTCACCTCTGCACCAGACAAGACCCAAGCCGTTCTCATCTCCCCAAGGCAGGCACGATGCAGTCAACTGGGACCAACACACCATTCTCCTGGAAGGCAGAAAAATACACCTTCAGGAGTCAGTCAACATTCTAGGGGTGGAGTTCGACTTGGCCTCATACACCAGCCACGTCAGGAAGGTCGCCAAGGATGCTGCCTGGAAACTGAGCTGCATCCGACGCGTCACGCACCTTCTGGACGCTCAGGGAGTCGGCACACTCAAAAAGTCACAAGTCCGCTCCTTGATGGAATACTCGCCCCTCGCATGGTCATCCTGCCCTCCGTCATACCTCGGCCTCCTTGACCGGGTTCAAGCCAGAGGATAGCGGCCGGCCCGGCTGAAAGCCCCTGAGGCTGCTGCACAGATAATTCAACCTCTCCAGCAGCGGCGTGACGTGGCAGGCATGTGTGTCATGTACAAGGCTCACAGGATGCAACTCCTACAACTAGCAGAGCTGCGCCTCAAACCCACGGCCAGGCCCTCCCATGCTACCGTGAGGCCCACAATATCTACCATCAGGGACTGTGCCCTGCGTGAGGACGGAACAATACCTCCGCTCCTTCCTACCCCGCTATGGAACAGTTTGGTGCGCCCAGACCGACCTGCACCTCACCACTTCCCTGCACGCCTTCAAATCGGGCGTAAATGCCTGGCTGCAAGCGGAACTAACGCAATACAAACATGCAATAAAAATAATGACTAAACGTTTGTATTATAAGATTAATGTTATATATTAGTAGAATTTCTTTATATATATGTGTATCAATGTATTAGTATACTTTCTTTATATTATTTGTATTAGCGTATATTTGTTAGTATAATGTCTTCATCATTCGTGTATTATTATTAGTTTATAGTAGAGAATTGCTATACTTTTCCCATATTATTTGTGTATTTATGTTATGAATAAAACATAATACTGCTAGAGATAATCCTTGGCGTCCCAGCCGGGACTTTAGCATATCAACTCCCCTCTTATTTTCAATGTATTAAGTATAAAAAAAGAAGAAGAAAAAAAAAAGAGAGATACATTTGATACATACTGATTCTGATACATTTATAGGCCCATTCAATACATTACCAATACTTATGAGTACATATCATTTGTTGGTAAAGGCTCGGTCTGTTGAGCCTTAGCTCTTATACAGACCTGTAAATTCATTCATTAGTGTCGACAAAGTCATTTATTAGGCCTAATATATTATAAAGCTACTTACACCCAACCGTAATTCCCACAATGACTACGTACATATTAAGCAATATATATAATAATAACTAGGAATACATATATATAAGACATAGACAATATAACTAAAATTTGAATATTCCACGTGCGATACTATTCGTATATTTACATGCAAGCTGCACACATATATACATATACATACACATACATATTATACATATATATACACACACATACATACATATACATATATACAGAAAAACATACACACATACTACACTCAAATACATACATTCAAAAACACTCAGACATACAAACTAGTAATCACTGAAAAAACTCTGCTTGATTTTCCATTTCAAAATGTTGAACGATTGAATGCTTTTCATATCTTCTGGGAGTTGATTCCACTGACTTGGTCCTCTAGCTGTTATGTATCTTTGTGCATGAGATGTCCTACATAAAGGGAGTTTTAAATCATTGGGTATACGGGTATTTGGATTATTTGATATGTTAATGAAAGTCACATTCAACCTTGTTGTGAATGTAATGCTTATGTACAAGGAGATGTGTTTGCAGGATATAACATCACGCAATTTCAGTATTTTTAGGTCGCTAAATAGAGGGTCTGTGTGAGCATAGCGTTGGTATTGGATGTTGTGCGTATAATTTTCTCTGGGTGAAGAAAAGGTTGTCGAGAAAAGTATTAAAGTTCCACCCCATATTGTTGAGCAATACAAGAGATGCGGATAAGCTAAAGATAAAATATTGTCTTAAACAGTCAGTTGTGATGGTATTCGTATTTATGCAGGACACCATTAAATTAGAAAGTCTAGTTGTTAATCATTATGAGNTCAAATTTAAGTATTTAGTATTTAAATACATTCCCCCATGTATTTAGTATTTAGTATTTAAATACATTCAATGTATTTAGTGCCCAGCTCTGATATGTATATACGTATGTGTTGTATTACAATGTAGTACATGTCGGAACCGCCCTTAAGGATTGGTGGAGCAGATCAAAAAACAACAAGGCTTCTCTCGTGACGACAGCATCCCACCGCTGACAGCACCTGATGGCTCTTTTGTCACAAGTCACTGGGTAAAGCTCAGGTGTTGGCTGCCCACTTCTCCTCCAAGATGACAGTTCCTGACCCAAAACGGAACCTCTACAGTTCCGGTTCTAACCAAGGCCGCCCTAGGAAACATCACCATTACCACGGAAGAGGTGTTGCAACAACTTCACATTGATCCCAAGAAACGTTGGGCCCAGATAGTATCAGCCCTCACCTGCTTAAAAGATGTGCTCATAACTTGCTGTGCCTCTTGCTACCATCTTCCGGGAGTGCCTTTCATCTCAGCAGTTGGCCATCCTGAGTGGAAAGTTACGAAGTCTGTGCTATCCAAAAAAAGAAGACAGAGGCGATCCTCAAAACTACCGCCCCATTTCCCTCCCCCTCCGTTTTTTGGGGAAAAGTTCTTGAATCCATCATTGCCTCCAAAATCACTACATTTTTTGACGCTCACCGCTTGCTAAACTCACGGCAATTCGGCTTCCGACGGGGGAAGTCCGCAGCAGACCTTCTTCTCCTGCACTCAGCAGCCTGGAACCACTCCCTAGATGGGGGCAAAGACACCTTCGTCGTTGCCCTTGACATCGCTGCTGCCTTTGATAGGGTGCGGCATCAGGGCATCACTACCAAGCTGAAAAGCCTGGGGATCTGCGGTAACCTGTTACACCTCCTGCAAAAATTTCCTCCACGAAAGAACTCTGCGCGTGGTGGGTGAAGGGGTCACACCTTCTCTGAAAATCCTATCAAAGGCAGTGTCCCTAAAGGAAGTGTACTCGGGCCATTACTAGGAACGTTTACTTCAACGAGATCCTGCAGCTGATTCCTGAGGCAAGAGCGTACGCAGACGACTGTACTCTCACATTCACCTTTTGAGAGGAGTGACCGTCACAACACAGTCATTCGTATCAACCAGGCACTGTAGAGCATCCCCTCCTGGGGCAAGAGATGGCAAGTCACCTCTGCCACCAGACAAGACCCAAGCCGTTTCTCATCTCCCCCAGGCAGGCACGATGCAGTCAACTGGGACCAACAACCATTCTCCTGGAAGGCAGAAAAATACACCTTCAGGAGTCAGTCACATTCTAGGGGTGGGTTCGACTCTGGCCTCACATAACCAGCCACGTCAGAAGTCGCCAAGGATGCTGCCTGGAAACTGAGCTGCATCCGACGCGTCACGCACCTTCTGGACGCTCAGGAGTCGGCACACTCAAAAGTCACAAGTCCCGCTCCTTGATGGAATACTCGCCCCTCGCAGGGTCATCCTGCCCTCCGTCATACCTCGGCCTCCTTGACCGGGTTCAAGCCAGAGGATAGCGGCCGGCCCGGCTGAAAGCCCCTGAGGCTGCTGCACAGATAATTCAACCTCTCCCAGCAGCGGCGTGACGTGGCCCGGCATGTGTGTCATGTACAAGGCTCACAGGATGCAACTCCTACAACTAGCAGAGCTGCGCCTCAACCCACGGGCCAGGCCCCCCCCATGCTACCCGTGAGGCCCACAATATCTACCAAACAGGTGACTGTGCCCTGCGTGAGGACGGAACAATACCTCCGCTCCTTCCTACCCCGCTATGGAACAGTTTGGTGCGCCAGACCGACCTGCACCCACACTTCCCTGCACGCCTTCAAATCGGGCGTAAATGCCTGGCTGCAAGCGGAAAATAACGCAATACAAACAGCAATAAAAATAATGACTAACGTTTGTATTATAAGATTAATGTTATATTTTTAGTAGAATTTCTTTATATATATGTGTATCAATGTATTAGTATACTTTCTTTTTATTATTTTGTATTAGCGTTTTATTTGTTAGTATAATGTCTTCATCATTCGTGTATTATTATTAGTTTATAGTAGAGAATTGCTATACTTTTTTCCCATATTATTTGTGTATTTATTGTTATGAATAAAACATAATACTGCTAGAGATAATCCTTGGCGTCCCAGCCGGACTTTAGCATATCAACTCCCCCCTTATTTTCATGTATTTAAATATAAAAAAAGAAGAAGAAAAAAAAAAGAAGATACATTTGATACATACTGATTCTGGGTACATTTATAGGCCCATTCAATACATTACCAATACTTTTGAGTACATATCATTTTGTTTTTAAAGGCTCGGTCTGTTGAGCCTTAGCTTTTTATACAGACCTGTAAAAATTTTTCATTAGTGTCGACAAAGTCATTTATTAGGCCTAATATATTATAAAGCTACTCTACCCAACCGTAATTCCCACAATGACTACTGTACATTAAGCAATATATATAAAATAACTAGGAATCATATATAAGACATAGACAATATAACTAAAATTTGAATATTCCAACGTGCGATCTATTCCGATATTTTACATGCAAGCTGCACACATATATACATATACATACACATACATATATATACATATATATACACACACATACATACATATACTATATACAGAAAAACATACACACATACTACACTCAAATACATACATTCAAAAAAACTCAGACGATACAACTAGTAATCACTGAAAAAACTCTGCTTGATTTTCCATTTCAAAATGTTGAACGATTGAATGCTTTTCATATCTTCTGGGAGTTGAAATTTCCCCTGACTTGGTCCCCTAGCTGTATGTAAACTTTTTGCATGAGATGTCCTACATAAAGGGAGTTTAAATCATTGGGTATACGGGTATTTGGATTATTTGATATGTAATGAAAGTCACATTCAACCCTTTGTTTGAATGTAATGTTTTATGTACAAGGAGATGTGTTTGCAAGGATATAACATCACGAAATTTTCAGTTTTTTTAGGTCGCTAAATAGAGGGTCTGTGTGAGCATAGCGTTGGGTATTGGATGTTGTGCGTAAAAATTTTTCTTGGGTGAAGAAAAAGGTTGTCGAGAAAAGTATAAAAGTTCCACCCATATTGTTGAGCAATACAAGAGATGCGGATAAGCTAAAGATAAATATATTTGTCTTAAACAGTCAGTTGTGATGGTTTTTCCCGTATTTTATGCAGGACCCCCATTAAATTTAGAAAGTCTAGTTGTTACATCAGTTATATGAGTTTTTTCCATTTTAAACTTACTATCAATAATAACTCCTAAAAATTTTACCATTCATCTAATTGTTCTAACAAAACATTGTCAAAATACACATCAATATGCTCAGGTTGAAACATTAAAGGGTGATGATAACATCAATGAGTTTTATTAAATGTTCAAGGTCAATTTGTTGTATTTGATCCAATTAGAAACCCTAAGTAGTTCTGATTTAAAGTATTTGTTAAGTAGTTTAGGTCTTGTCCCTGAATGAAAATTGTTGTGTCACCCAGCAAAAAGAAGGAATTTATTTTGTCCGTACTGTGCGTTATGTCATTTATAACAATAAAAATAGAATAAGACCCAAAATAACCCTTGTGGTACTCCACAGTTAACAGAAGTGAAAGAAGACACGGACTGTTTATAAACTGTGCATTGTTTTCTAAAACAAAAATAGCTTTCGAACCAATTTGATGTTATGCCAAGAAATCCATAAACCTTAATTTTTCTAACAAATAGAGTGGGTATAGTATCAAAAGCTTTTGAAAATCAAAAAACAACTGTTATTTGGTAGCCCTTGTAGTCTAAAGTATTGTGCAGTTTCGGCAAAGATGATGCAAAGCAAGTTCGGCGGAGTAATTAGGACGAAAACCAAATTGAACATCTGAAGAATAGAACATTTATAAATATAATCCATTAATCAAAACGACAATAATTTTTTCAAAAATCTTACTAATACTGGAAGAATTGAGACGGCCTATAATTACTATGCAATGTTTTCTCCGCCTTTTTGTGCACAGGAACAATTCTCGCGGTTTGCAGAGTTTAGGAAAGCAGCCCTTTTTTAAAAGATCTATTGATAATGTATACAAGGAAAGGAGAAATTTCATCAGAACATTTCTTAATTACATTTATATTGATGCCAAACAAACCCACAGCAATTGATTTTAGATTACGATGACTGTTTTCATTTCCGAAAGAAGTGCTGGGCGAAGAAGGAAAAAAGATGGATGAGATTCAGGAAGTAGAAGTAAGTGGAACAGAAGGCTGGGTTTGGGTGTTCACAGATAACCTGCTTGCAATATTACTAAGGTATTCATTTAAAAAACTCTGCTATTTCATGATGATATATGAGTTTAGCCTGGAAAGGGATAAGGTCCCGGGATTTTCTTTTTACTACTTTTCCCATCATAGAATTTACGATATCCCATGTTTTCTTAGAATTTCCTGCATTATCCTTCAACTTGGATTTATAATAGTTTTCCTTAGCTATCCTTATTAAAGAGGTGAGAGTATTTATATACTGTTTGAACAGTTTCTCATATGTAAGTGGCCATTTTGCATAGAGCTTCTGTAATTTATTCCTGCGCTTAATTTATGTTTTTATTGCTTGAGTTATATATGGTTTATCACTAGTTTTCTTTACAAGTAAATTGTTTGAATGGGAAATGTTTTGGGCATATAAATAAGGGTATTTTTCCATGTAATTATCAAAACTTACATATACGTCATTGTTTAATCATGTCAGAGATCCAATTTAATTAGCCAAATCCCGTTTTTAAATGATTCTATTGATAAATTGTTGGGAATGATCTTTTTAGAAAAAATGATTTAGAAGACTGGATGACAGTCATTATTAACAGAAAATACACTAAATATTGGAAAATGGTCACTAATTGAAGTATAATATATGCCACTCACCTGATGATTTTGTAAATTACTTGTCCAAATATGATCAATTAAAGAAGCTGAAGTCGCAGTAACTCTGGCTGGCTTGGTTATTGTTGGGAAAAAAGTAATAAGAGTAAAGCAGGTTAGTGAATTCCTGAATCCTGTTTTCATTTTTAAGCAGGTTAACGTTGAAATCCCCCATCATATATCATGGCAGGTTTTCAACCACTAAACACTCGGCAATACTGTCAATGGGCGACATAAATGCTTCAATGGTAGAATTGGGTTGTCTGTAAACTATTCCTACAATAAAACAGAAAGGTTTAGTAACTTTCAAAAACAGAGATTCTATATGAGGTAATTGCAAAGATATGTCATATAGTACTGAACTTGCAAAACGTCTATGAAGATAGATCGCCACTCCTCCTCCACGTGTATTCGTGTTCCTGAAATGTGGATAAAAATTGTTTAAATTATAAAGTGAACAAATGGCATCGCTTAAGCGTGTCTCACAGAAACCAATAACATCAAAATTAATGTCTACCCGATCTAAGCACTGGTCCACAACAGTGTCAAAGTGAAGAGGAATGCTGGAAATGTTATAAGTATTCACATGCAGGTTCATACACATGATCATTTGAAGAATCACCATCATCAAAATTATATCTATAGAACCTTAAGTTATCAATTACACGAAGTGGAAACTGGTGACGAGCATCTTTATGTAATACATTCATAAACTCAGTCATTTAAGTTACTAAATGGAAGAAAATTCTGAATAACAGACATTTTTAGTTAGATTATATTGAATACGTGATCCTTTACCAACCAGCTAATGTTTCTTATGTCCACGACCACGTGAGGACGCCCTTGTGTTTGGCTGCGATGCGGTAAGGGACCCAGGTGTGCTGGCACGACCAGACATGGCCGTTGCATCAGCACGACGAGCTCCAGTGCTCACACCAGCAGTATCTACCGCAGAACTACCACCACTTCCGTCCTTACCATCAGCAACTCCCCAAGCACCAGCAGCAACCACATTAGTGACACTGCTACGAGCAGTCACCGTCAGCGCTGCCACCATCAGATGTTAGTACAGATGTGCTAACAGGCGTAGAGTCGGGACCCTGGGTCGACCCCTGGCCACGAGCTGAACCACCAGCACCGCCAGCACCACTGCCTTGAACCGGTGTGCCAGGAGGGGCAGAGCTGAAACTCTGCACCACCCCGACTGGTTAGACCTGTTCAGAAAACAATTTTTTCCTATTTTTATACCCCCCTGCAAGGTTTCCCATGCTTTTTGACCTGAAAAAGCCGAAAATACAACCATTTTGAGCTAAAAGTAAGGAAAAACCTTTTTGCCTCATTGGCCCTCAAGATTTTAAAGGGGCCCGCGACAGTAAAAAGCCCAAATTTTTGCCTCCGCCAACTTTTTTTTCACCTGGACTTTTGTTAAATTGGGATAGAAAAAAATTTGGGTATCTTTTGAAGCATTTTTAATATTTTTCTGAAAAAACAACCAAGAAACATTAAAGAAAAAAAGACACATCATACCCAAAAAAAAAAACAAAATTTTTCTAAAAATTTCATATAAATTTCATAAATATTACAATCTTGACATAAAAAAAATTGTGAAAAAAGACTCTAAAAAACTATTTTAAAAGGGGCAGAAAACTCTATTTTTTTGTCAGAAGGACCTTCACAGTCATTTTTTGGGTTTGCTTCTTGAGCATAAAAATCGCCACGGTTGTTTTCCACGTTTGAAGAAGGTTTTTTTTGCTGAGAATTTGGTAATGATTTCGAATCATATATCTTGACTCCCCGCTCAGCAATGCTTTCACTACTTTTCATTGCTGACTTTTCCCGGGGCCCTTGCGATCATCACTCCTTGGCCAGTCGCCACATTTTCAAAAACCCATCATATAAACCCAAGGGTGTAAAGAAAGAAGGACCTCGGGACCAACTAATCACCCAGGTCGTTTTGGCGAAAACCGAGGGAACATAGTTTCCCCGTCTAAAGCTTCGGGGTTCTCAGTGCGTGAAAGCTTGGCAGAAAATGTCCTGTTTCTCTTTGTCACGAGTCTGCTACGAAAGAGCGAACGGCACAACTCCTGTGTCGGTCCCCATTTGTGGTTTTCAAGTTTTTGTAGCCTGCCTGAGCAATCTCTGATCTTTTCTCTTGAACTTCATCATGTCCTCTAAACGAGATCTTTGCAGGAGCATCGCAGCAAGTGTAGATAAAATCCAATGGGTGTATAGAAAGTCCTAGGAAAGGTTGGCGTTCCAGCTTCACAACAGTTTTTTCCCATCGTACTCCCAGCTGCTCAGCAAACCCTGAACATTTCATAGAATCCGGTTTGGGGCCATCCACCGGCCTGATGATGGTCCGGGACGCTCCAGGGGATTCCGCGGGGAGGCGTGCCCCTCCAAGGACGTCAGTGTAGCTAGCCATCCCCGGGTATCAGCTCTAGGAGGCTTTCCGACCTCGGGGGTTTCCGTATTTTTCCTTTGACTTTTTCTTCTTTTTATTAACCTTTTTTTGCTGATGGCAGGGTTGTAGGGGTCTGTGGAAAGATCTGTCCAAACGCCTTGATGCTTGAAAAAGGATTCTCTGGGCCTTGACCTTCCCAACAGATTCCCCCATACAGCACCAACGCCTTCTAGAATGTGGTTCTGCAGGCCAGGAAAAACCCCTTTTCCTTCAAGCGTTGCCCAGAAGTTTTGGCAGCCCCCCGATGAAATCCACTGTTGCTGGCCGTTGTGTCAAACACAAGGGCATGATCACTCCAGAACCCCCCCAGCCTCCGCAAATCCATGGTCCTCTGCCGGGCCTTCCTGTTAGCTTTCTATCACTGGTACATCCGTATTCCCTTCGGGTATGAGGTGGTCCGGACAACACACCCAAGTCTCTGACGTCCCCCGGGATCATTTCCCCGGGCACTCCAGTCTTGCCATCCCCAGGGGAGAGCAGCATACTGGAGGGTCCTCGCTAAATCGGCCATTATCCTGGCTATGGGTCCCCTTTCAGCATCCTGTTCCGTCTCGTTGTTGGGGTTGAATACAAATTTTTCCAGGTAGCTCCCCACCCTTAAATGTAGCAGAAAACTAAGGCTGTATTTGTTGTCAGCAACCCCAGACACCCGGGTACTGCAGATGTCAAAAAACCTCCATGCCCTCCGGGGAAATAGGGAGTCACAGTGTCTTGGGATGTGAACATCCAGGACGGGTTTTTGGAATCCCCCTCTGCTTTCCCCCTTCACTGTCGGTTTGGGTTCCCCCAGGTAGACACATCAGCAGCAGTCCTTCGCTGTGTGGGAGCGAAAATTGTAGAAATTTTGTGACAAATTCATATTTTTTCCCCTCTCTGCTGCAGTCTTGCAGCCCTCTCTGCTTGTGCTGGACCGTGACCAAATATCTTTTCATGACCAGCGTGGGCCTTTCTCTCGTCTTCTGTCCTTGAGAACCCGTTCCTTTTCCTTTTTTTTCCCCTTTTACCGTCGGGGTTTCTCTCTATTTTCGGATGGGATCTGAAGTCCCATGCGAAAAAGGCTATCTAATTTCCGGACAAAGGCACTCCTTTTCCCTCCAGGGGGGGCCCTTTTCTACCTTTTTCCTTGCAGATCTCTGTGCTTTTTGGAAAGGGAAAGAAATGCTGCTTTCTTGTACTTTGGTCATGGTTTTTTTTCCTAGCCACTGCCAGAATGGGATGAAGCCCCCACGTTTTATTGGCGAGGGCTTGATGCTTAGGATTCCCTGTATTTTCTGGCAAACTCTGGAGATGGAGGAAGTAGGAAGGCCCGTTGTTTTGGGGGGTAACTGGGAGCCCCTGATGCGGTGAGGGTACCGATCAGGGAAGGTTTCTGTAGCAGATCTAGTACAGGTCGGCGTGACGCTTGTTCTGGATGCAGGTGGAGGTTTGAGATGTCACTTTGCTCCTCGGAGTCCTTTTTTACTGCCATAGTAGTTATCTTGGAAATTCTCTGGGTTTTTTAGCAGGTTTTAAAAAGATCTGCAACAAACATAACAGACCATTAATGTCTCAAAAAAATTGTGAATTTTTGACTAAGTGAAATAAATTTATTTAGTTTAATTTTTTGAAATTGTCGTAAATATCACATTAAATTTCCATAAAGTTTTTTTATGCTTTTGTTTTCAGTCAGCATCTAATTTTCTTGCTTTAACCTGCTTATGCCCATTTATTGGTGAAAAATAGGGGAAAAAAACTCAAAATGTTCCGAAAAGGCGTTTCAGAAAAAATGTATAAAAAAACTTCATGCTTTATGAAAACAAAGGTTCCTGCATTTTGGTTTTAATGGTTTTAATTTCGATTTTTCCCGGGCAAAAAGCATTGGAAAAACCCTGCAGGAGGGGATAAAAATAGGAAAAAATGTTTTCGAAAAGGTCTACCGACTGTATTTCTTGCGCAGGGGCAAACGACCCCTCCTTAATTTTCAGCTTAGTGCCGCAAAAAAGCAATTTTTTCCTTTCTTTTGCCCCCTGCATCAGAGGGTCCCAGCTTTCTTGGGATTTCCCCAGCAGGGGCACAGGTTTCATTTATAAAATTCTAGTTCCTCGTACTTGTAAACATTCCCATGGCTGCCCCCCCGACACAGAAACTTGAGAACGAGCGATGATCGGCCGGGTTGGTTTTTTGTGCGTTTTACCCACCCTATTGCTGTTCTGCTGGAGTTAGGTAGTTTTAAATATTTTCCCAAAAGTTTTTTAGATTGAACCGCTGTTTTTTCCAAAAATTTTACCATCTGGCGTTCATCATACCAAAAGGGCAAGTGTTAGACGTTTATGTCTTCCTGTATTACACCTTTTTCAAGGTCTTTTTTTTTTTAAATTTTCCACTTGCTTGAAAATCTCGTTAAAACTTATAATGGTTCTTTTTTTTGCAAATCCTCCTTTAGCTGCTTCACTCCCTGCTTCAAATTTCCCCAATTCTTTCTCAGTGATTCTAAGCCTTTGAAACCCCTACTACAGATGATTTTAAGCTGCCTTCTCATTCCCTTTCCCTTATAAAAACTTCTAGAGCACTACAAAGGGTTGATTCTGAAAGTTAAAGGGTCTTAAATTGTCTCGTTTATCTTGATACCAGCAAAAAAAAAGGGAAACCAAATAGGCAGAGAGCGGCAGAACGACACATCGACCTCTATGGCTCCAAAAAAGTCAAAGAGAGAGAGAGAGAGAGAGAGAGAGAGAGAGAGAGAGAGAGAGAGAGAGAGAGAGAGAGAGAGAGAGAGAGAGAGAGAGGAGAGAGAGAGAGAGAGAGAGAGAGAGAGAGAGAGAGAGAGAGAGAGAAGAAGAGAGAGAGAGGGAGAGAGAGAGAGAGAGAAGGAGAGAGAGAGAGAGAGAGAGAGAGAGAGAGAGAGTTGACTTACTGACTTAATCTTTAATCATCCTTTTTCTCTCTGCTGCAGGTAATTGGTGTTCTTCCAGGCCATCCCCGGGGAGCCCCAGGGAGAGGGGGATACATGGAGGGTTGGGGGGGAAGGGGAGAGAACAAACTCCAGAAACAACATGAACAGAGAAAAGTGAAGACGAGAGAAGCATAATTTGTTTTGGCATTAATGTAATTTCGGAAGAAGAAGAAGAAAAAGAAGAAGAAGAAGAAGAAGAAGAAGAAGAAGACTTGCGTAGATTGCAGCTATTATTGTTTATCTTTCCTTCATTACTTCAAATTTATCCTTGCTTTCTCCCTCCTCCTTTCCTTTCTTCCTTTTTTCATATCCTTATGCCCAAAATGTTCTCAATGATCACTTTTCTCACTCCTTTTTCTCACTTCCTCCTTCAGTATTTCATTCTCTTCTTGTAA
>JACEEZ010022112.1:256643-264143 GCA_016584305.1 Chionoecetes opilio
TTTTCTTATGTACTTTTTAGCCTGCTGCACAAAACTGTGAGTGACAATAGTTGATCAAGAGTCAAATGCTAATGCAACTCGTCTGTGTCCACAGGAAATAATCATTGGCAGCGGTCAGTGATATAGCCTAACTATGAATTATTTCGTACAAAAACGACCAAAACAAAATATAGCCTATAAATAGCAGGAGAGTTGGAAGACTATAATTATGTAACCTTGACCAAAAGTTTCTTCAGATATTATATGAAAAAGGTACTACACTACTACTAATAATAATAATTCTCCCACCACTGTAAATTAATGTGCATCCTATTTGCTGTCCTTCCTTTTGGGCCCTTAGCCTATTCAACTAGCGGCGTCTGTATACAAAAAAACCCAGCTAAAAGTAACAACGAAACTTGTATGCATTAGAAAAGGCGTATTTTGCGGCGTCCATTCGGAAGTATAAAACTACTCTTTTAAGCTCCGCCCACTTTTTGTTTTGTTTCTTGAGTGAACTGCTAACCGACATGATACACTCTCGGCAGTAAATTATACTTTTTTCGGAAAAAATATACTCTTTTGGGTGGCGGTGGAGCCTTCAAGGTCCTGGCGAATCAGAGCGCGCACATGCATACATTCTTATCTGACATCTCCATGTAAATGTTTATGTTTTCCATTAATTCTCATCTCATTCAGTATTCATAACATAAAGATCATATGCAAATAATACTGTTTTCAATTAGGCGTAGTTATGATACTTTGATGGCATGTATAAAGCTACATATGGAAGTAGGAGCTCATGAATAATCAAATCCTGCAGCGACATCTGAAATCTTGTCCGCAGACTCGCCATGGATACATTCCGTCCGAATGTCCGTTTATGTTTGTGGCTAGATGGGGCAAAACTGCTGTATTTTTGCTATAGTATAATCAAATACTTAAATATATTCATAAGTGATATTAAAATTGCAACAAAAATGTAATATATTTGGTATATATGTCATATCACACAAAAGAGTGTCTTTTAGAGAACCTATCGCAGGGCATGAATACGAACATTTTCTCAGTCCACTCCTCCTCGCTGTGGACTGTGGACCTCGCTCTCCCACAGCCACAACTAAGGCTAAAAAAGAGAGACTCTCTCTCGGAAACGTAGATGTGTGTACGTACTATAGTCTATTCACTTAAGCTGGATTCCTGGGGAGCGGCTCGATGCCTAGGCGAGTATGTAACGACGTCGCTGATTGGCTGATAGCCTCGGGCAGGGTGGCGATGGTGGTGGTACTTGCCTGGCCGCAACCCAAAACCCTTGCGTTGCCTCAGAAAAATATTCATATTTCTTGGCTTTACTCATCTCTTACACAAGATAGGCCTATTTTGTTTGCAGCAGTAAATCAGGCAGTGTTTGTTCAACAACAACACGCCATTCATAACTCAATAGGGTAAAAAATAAAGTCATGACTGACTATCACATGAGTAGGCGGACTTTTAGGTTTTCAGTGCATTGAAATGTTGTACTCCTACCCGATATAACCAAGCTACCAGATAATAGTTATGAAAGCTGAGTTTACCATCGTGTTCATAATACATTGCTGCATATCATGAGCATAAAAAAAATACAGTAAGACTACACTAATATTAAGATAATTAAAGGAAAGTAAAAGAGTGTATAAACATTATTTCTTGCTTATTTTGCTTCAACTCGCTCTAACTCCATAAGTTTTGGTCACATTCAATTTTCAAGAACTGTTTCAAAATCCTTATACTTTTCCGCTTCCTGTGGTATGTAGCACGTACCAATAAGGAAGAGAGTAGGTGGTCAAAATGGCTAAGAAAGTTAAGACTACTACTGCAAACTGGCACAGTGACGGGTGAGCATTGCTCCCTATATAGGAGAGACTGTTTTCGGGAGAGCTATCAGAGGCTCCACCCGTCACGGCACCAGTTTGAAACAGTTTAACTTTCTTAGCCATTTTGACCACCTACTCTTTTCCTTATTGGTACGTGCTACATACCACAGGAAGCGGAAAAGTATACGGATTTTGAAACAGTTCTTGAAAATTGAATGTGACCAAAACATATGGAGTTAGAGCGAGTTGAAGCAAAATAAGCAAGAAATAATGTTTATACACTCTTTTACTTTCCTTTAATTATCTTAATATTAGTGTAGTCTTACTGTATTTTTTTTATGCTCATGATATGCAGCAATGTATTATGAACACGATGGTAAACTCAGCTTTCATAACTATTATCTGGTAGCTTGGTTATATCGGGTAGGAGTACAACATTTCAATGCACTGAAAACCTAAAAGTCCGCCTACTCATGTGATAGTCAGTCATGACTTTATTTTTTACCCTATTGAGTTATGAATGGCGTGTTGTTGTTGAACAATCACTGCCTGATTTACTGCTGCAAACAAAATAGGCCTATCTTGTGTAAGAGATGAGTAAAGCCAAGAAATATGAATACTTTTCTGAGGCAACGCAAGGGTTTTGGGTTGCGGCGAGGCAAGTACCACCACCATCGCCACCCAGCCCGAGTCTATCAGCCAATCAGCGACGTCCTTACAAACTCGGCTAGGCAGTGAGCAGCTCCCAGCCCAGGAATCCAGGCTTAAGTGAATAGACTATAGTACGTATCACACGTGTCCATGAAAGCATTAAACATCCTCGACGCACATCGTGAAATGGCTGTGTAACAAATAGATATTCAAATAACATTTTCATAGCGCCCAAAACATTTCAGTTTGATATCAAGTCCATCTATAAGTTATAAAACGATGCTAGGCTATTCTAGGAGCTCAAACCAATTATATATCGATGTGTAATACTGACAATCACGCTACTACTCTTTGCTGTGCCTTCAATAATGTCAACCTTAACAATATTCCTTGAGCCTCTGTAAGAAGTAATGACACTTTTGAGGTAATGAAGAGTACGACATTTTACTCCCAACAACATTTAGAAAGTGCTTTGGCAGCGCTACAATCGTATTTTGTGATGGCAAGCAGGGGCGGAGCTTAAAAGAGTATAATTTTCCACAAAATTGGCCGCCACAAAATACGCCTAAAATACAACAAATAATCATAACATAATATATTATTTAACCAAAAATGTTTGTAGGCTTACCTCTGCTCTGCCCTGTAGGCCTACCCTCCCTCAGACTCGTGTGTAAACAATGAACGTTTTTAGAATTAATTATTAATGCTTTAAAAAATTATCAATACTATTATTGTTCTTGTTTGGGTTTCTTTTATAGAAAATTACTGAATAATTATATTGTACAACAGTAAATAGTAACTTATCACTCAGATGCAAAATTATCAATAAGAGATATAATATTTAGCATTGTATGAAATATCTGGACTCGGTATCGGTAACGAAAGAAAACGAAGAGTTGGGAAGGATTAACTATCCTATTTTTAGACAATAGCCTACTCTGCAGATATTTGTTTCGTAAATTTTAGTAAGAACTAAGAATATATATAATGACATTACGGTACATAATAATAATGACTATTCCTATGTTATCAATGTCTTAATGATGAATGACAGAATGAATACAGTCAGTCAGTCACCAAGCTAAGTAATGATATTAAGGACTGTAGCCTGTAAGCAGGGTTGGATCAAATACTGACTTTTTACAATTGAAATACAAATACAAATACTTTCGTTTGGGATTCCAAAAATACAAATACAAATACAAATACTTTTCTTCCTAAATCTAAAAATACAAATACAAATACAAATACTTTTCTTCCTAAATCTAAAAATACAAATACAAATATAAATACTTTTCTTCCTAAATCTAAAAATACAAATACAAATACAAATACTTTTCTTCCTAAATCTACAAATACAAATACAAATACAATCACTGGTTCAGAAAATAAAAATAAAAATACAAGTACTCATACTTCAGATTTCATAGCTACTAATAAAAAATACTCCTGAAAATATGCAAAAAATAAAGAATTTGTTCACACAAGTTTATATCTGCATTCTACATATCATAATTGCATTTAATCATCATTAATGCCCGGAAGGTTTCCGGGCCGAGTTTTGCTCGCTCAGGAGTGTAAAAATTACCGGCCTTACTAAATACTCTTTCAGATGGTGCCGACGTTGCACAGCACCCTAGAATATTTTTGGCAAAAGGCTTCAAAATGTTGAAGCTCTTGTTTTCACGCCAGTACTTTCAGCGGGTTGATATCAAAACCCAGAACACCTTCTACTAGGTACGACTCAAGTTCTGCCTTTACCACTGTAATGTCGCTTGTTGATGCACTCACATTTATTTCCCCAGCTGGTGGCATGTAGGCAAAAAGCCGAGGGCGTTTTGCACTCATTCCAGCCTTGCCCTTGATTGGTGCTTGTGGTGACGAAAGGCTCCCTCTCTTGAATTGTGTTCTTCAAAGACGACTGAGTTGACTCTGAAATAATTAGGTCCACAATCTTAGAAATTTTTTCCTTTTTTATTTCCTCACATGGCAGCCATGCCAACTTAAACCTGGGTCCATGACAGCTGCGGCAATGACATCAGTCGTCTCAAGAAACGAATGCACCTCTTTTTGATAGAAGACTGTAGTGCATTAGCCAAGTTTAAGCAGTAGATTGGTTTACTTTCCGTGAATAGTTTGAGGCTGTGCTCAAGGCCAAATACAACTGGTGCAACGCAAGAAGTGTCACCATGTTTTCCTCTTCCACTTCCGACATCGCCTCTTGGAACGGTTCCAAAACTTGTATCACTTCTTTTAGCATTGCTATTTCCATTCCTTTCAATTCTTCTACGGTCTTGCGCGATCCTAGGAGACGAATAGCTGAGTTGACACCATTAACGTCTTTGAGAACTGACTTAAGCATAGTCAGTTGAGAGTTCCATCTAGTAGCGTTGGCAGCCTGCAGTGAAACCCAATCTTTTCCAAGAACGGTGCTGCCACAGTAGATCGACGTATTGCAGCTACAATACTACAGCACTTGTGTATCACAGTTGCAATTGCGCTGTTTCTGACACAGGGATCATTGAAGGCATCTCGTATGCAGAGTTGTTGTGTGTGTGCAAAGCAACTGGACCGATCCGGTGGAAGAAGGGCAAGGACCTCATTCAGATCAAGTTCTTCTTCCAAAATATCAAGGTTATCGGTGTCTCCATTTTCATCGATACTTTCATTCCTCACTTCATTTCCATATAATCCTGGTAGACAGACATCAAATGCTCTCACCATAGACGAAGCATTGTCTGCAACCACCTTCCTCACCTTGCCACGAATTCCGAATTTAGTGACTATATCCTCATATGCTGTAGCAATGTTCACAGCTGTGTGTCGTTTCTACAAACTGATCGCAAGCAATGACACGCGATTTTAGCTCCCATGATGAGTTGATGAAGTGCACAGTGACAGCAAGAAACGATATCATTTTCCGATTCGTCCAGAGGTCCAATGTCAGGTAAATAAGACTGAGGTTTTCAAATTCTGTCATCAATTGCGACGTAATGTCTTTCGCTCTCTGCAGAAGTAAACTGCTTCTAAGTGTGGTTCTGCTTGGAACACGAAGCGTGGTTCTGCTTCGTGTAGAAGAGCTCTAAAAGTCTTCCTTTCCACAATACTCAAAGGCAGTTGGTCACATGCAATGGAGTCTAAGAGTTTCTTTACCATAGCCCGTTGTTTGATGTGATTAGTGTTAAATTTGTTCTCTTGTGGATGCTTGGTTTTGAAGAACGAGGTCATTTTGTGCTGTGAATGTGATCCACAGCTCTCACGCTTCTTCTTTTCCTCTGCTGCTCTCAATGTCTCATATTCAGCATACTGAACTTTGTGAACTCTTCTGAGGTGGATAACTAGGTTAGATGTTGCCTTAGTTGATGCCGAATACGACTTTTTGCACTGCAAACAGTCCGCTATAAGATTCATGTCAGTAGACTTGACATTGACAGAATAAAACTTTGCCAGTGTAGCTGATAGTTGAGGCAATTGTACGTCCTCCCAGGCCTCCTCATCCCCGATTGAAGGGCACTCTGGTGTATCAAAGTCTTTGTTATCCATCTGCAAAGAGAAAAAATGAGAAGTGAGAATCAATTTAATTTCACTTAGTTCTTCTTCTTCTTCTTTTTCTTCTTCTTACTATTATTATTATTATTTCATTATTATTATTATTATTATTATTATTATTATTATTATTATTATTAAGGTGTTATACACCAGTGAGTTTTAATGTTGATATTTTTTTTATATGAAGATAAGTGGAGCTTTACTATATTCATTGACTAAAGATTTGGTTTTTCAACCTTTTTCACCCACGTACCCTTTGAACATTCTTAGCGTTATCCATATACCCCCTCCTTCCCCTTTGTGATTATAATAATTAATAAAAAAAAAAAAAAAACATTCAGTTACGTATATTTGTAGGTAGTGAAAAATAGCATAAAACAACATAATTTCACTCCACACATCACTACACCAGACCCTACCATGCATCACACCAAAGTATAAAACAACATAATTTCACTCCACACATCACTACACCCTACTCCCACACACACTTGGAAGTGCGTGCCCCCTGATAAACAAAGATTTTTTTTTCTCTCTATCGCAGGAATAGATGTAGTGCCTAATGATAATGTTCTGCTTTATAATTACCTTATTTAAAGTAGTAATTGTGAAATATTTTTTCCCCACGGCGGTGGCTGGGGTCAAAGTCAAGAAACACCTCCAACATACCTAGGTTCCGTGTCATTAGTTAGACTCATTACTGACTGAGCCACCATAACAATTACAATTTGCTACAGGGTTCAGTCAGCGTGGTCTCATAATAGAGCCTGACGGCAGTACATTAGCATATTCCTTTTCCAAACACCATGTACAGTAAGTGTGAAAAAAAAAAAACCTAATTCCATGCAGAAAATACTTTATGGTAAAAATCAAATTAATTAATAAATGAATAAAAAATCTGTGTGGGCGGCAGTAATTGAAAATTAGAATTGGAAAGAGAATGAACACACACACACAAACAACTTACCTCTAGTATGGCACAATTGAGGTATTGTAGGTCGTCCTCCCTCTTCGCTACAGCTTCAGTTTGTCAGTGCTGTCAATAAACTGAAAGTACATAACTCGCGCCACCAGCGACAGCAAGTGTGACTGGAAGTGGGACAGGAATGGTACTCGTACGCGACGTGTACGTGACCCGTCATAGTTTCGTAAATCATGGTTGTTGTTATATCTCTCTCTCCCCTTTTCTCTCTCTCTCTGCTTCTTTTCTCTCTCTCTCCTCTCTCTCTCTCTCTCCTCTACCTCCCACTCTCTCTCTCTCCTCTCTCTCTCTCTCTCTCTCTCTCTCTCTCTGTGGGGTGTGTGTGTGTGTGTGTGTGTGTGTCAAATGATTTTGACTCGAAATATCAAATATAAATACAAATACAAAATACTTTTTTTCTGGGTGCCATGATACAAATACAAATACAAAATACTTTTTTATCTGGATGCTAAAATACAAATACAAATACAAATACATTAAAATTGT
>JACEEZ010022112.1:269143-276084 GCA_016584305.1 Chionoecetes opilio
CTCTCTCTCTCTCTCTCTCTCTCTCTCTCTCTCTCTCTCTCTCTCTCTCTCTCTCTCTCTCTCCTCTCTCCTCTTTTCTCTCTCTCTCTCTCTCTCTCTCTCTCTCTCTCTCTCTCTCTCTCTCTCTCCTCTCTCTCTCTCTCTCTCTCTCTCTCTCTCTCTCTCTCTCTCTCTCTCTCTCTCTCTCTCTCTCCCTCTCTCTCTCTCTCTCTCTCTCTCTCTCCCCTCTCTCTCTCTCTCTCTCTCTCTCTCTCTCTCTCTCTCTCTCTCTCTCTCTCTCTCTCTCTCTCTCTCTCTCTCTCTCTCTCTCTCTCTCTCTCTCTCTCTCTCTCTCTTGTACACCAGTAACACGTGCACAATATAGTGTGTCGTTTGCACAGGTAGGGAATGTTACTTGGCATTTGTCTTCCCTCCTCCTCCTTCTCCTCGTCCTCAGAAAGAAAAATGTCAAAACATGTATTGGGCCACTGGAAGATATAAATAGTATCCTGGTAAATGAAAATAAGAGTATTGTGTCCGTACTCAATGATTACTTTAATGGGGTATTTATTAAAGAAGACGAAGCTCCACTACCAGAACCAGTAAACATGTATGCGGGACTCGAAAGTGATAGATTGGTTAAAGGAGAGATAACAGTAGACGAAATATCAAAGTATTTTTAGAAACTTGACCCAGCAAAATCCGTGGGAGTGGACGAAATCTCGCCGAGATTACTTCGCAAATGTCACAGTCAACTTTCACTCCCATTAAAGAATATTCTAAATAAATCGGTAATGGACAAAAATGTTCCTAGTATGTGGAAATTAGCTAATGTTACAGCGATATTCAAGAAAGGGAGTAGGACCCTCGCAAGCAATTATCGCCCAATTAGTCTAACGTCTGTGATTGTCAAAATATTTGAGAAAATATTGCGGGATAAAATAGTGTCTTTTTTCGATGAAAATAAATCAATATTAAACTCCCAGCATGTATTTCGAAATAAGAGATCCCAGATTCTCAGATTCCCAGCTATGGGTTAAATAGTGGGCAGCCTGGGGATAATCCCTACAGGGGGTTCTGCGTCCCTGGCCACGGTGAGCAGTAAGGCCAATCCCTGACATAGATTGTTGGGGGGGGGGGGGGGTTTGCAACCCTTCCCTGTAAAAACTAAACTAGCCACAAACATATTAAGAGTAGAGGCCGGGGCGCGGTAATCGCGCCCCCGACCCGGTTTTTGCCGGGGGCCCGACCATGCAAACCCCTCCTATGCCGACGCAGGGGAGGGTCTGCCTATGACGAGTGCGGGGCATAGCCCTCGGGAATCCCGCACTCTAAATCAAGTGGTAGGGCCCCCTAGCCCAACTTTTTCTTATGGGGGTGGCCGGGGCGGTGCAGAGGCGGCGCCTGCCCGTCGAATCACTCCTGGGATCAACCTGCGGTGGGTTCTTCGTGTGGGCTCGTGGAACGTTCTGAGCCTCTCAGACGATCATCGACTACCTCTCCTATCGGGCGAGCTCAGTAGGCTGAGGGTGGATATAGTGGGACTCTCTGAGACGAGGAGGCCTGGCAGTGGCGAGACTAGCAGTGGGGGTTACACCTACTACTGGTCCGGCATGAGCAATGGTCACCGTGTACGGGGAGTAGCTATAAGACATTTCCAGCAAACTGCAGCCGTCAGTTGTTGAGGTTACTCCGGTTGATGACAAAATTGGGGGTGGGAAAAACACACTCGGGGTTTCTTTCTCTTGTTGCAGTGTACGCTCCTCCGAATGCGAAAAACTAAAGAGAAGGGATTTTCTACCCAAAACCGACTCGTTTTAAACCCATGTCCTCCTGGGGGACACACTCTTGTCTTGGGGGCGATTTAAATGCTATTTACTGGCACTTGAGAGATGGCTAAGAGTTGTGTTTTGGGTCCCCATGGCCCCGGGTCCCAAAAAAACACCACATTCTCTGCTTCAAAACTTTGAAAGGGTCCAAAGGTTTGAAAATTGCAGGATCTTGGTATCAGAAACCAGGCTGCACCCCCGCTGGACATGAAATAGTATCCCGGAGGGGTAGCTAAGGGAATTGACCACATCCTCGTTGTACTCTTTGGAGGTCCTCCAAAACTGCGGGTTTTTCCCGGGAGTGCTGAGTTTTTGGAACAATCACAGACTTGTTTTTGCTACCTTAAGCTTCAGTAAAGTCAGAAATCTCAAGAGGTACCTACTGTGTTTCATCTTAAAAACTGAAGGACTTACATGTGCTCATGATATCGGGGGCAGTCTCAAATCGGTTGATTGCTCGTGCTCTCGGGGATCCTGTAGAACTGGGGGATACCTTCAAACGAGAAACTCTACAGGCTGAAAAAGGGGTGTATTGGGGGCGCCCGAAGTCAGGCTGGTTTTGTCTCTACGGAGACCGGAAAATCGGGGAAGTCGCGCTGCCAGGCTGGCGGGGAAACCGGGACCAGCAGGGGGCTCTGTCACCCGGCTAGAACCCTCCTGGGAGAGAAAAGGAGAGGTATGTCGGGATCTCGCGGGTGTCGAGGGTCATTTAAATGCAAATGCCTCCGACCCGCCTACCGGCCCTAAAGAACTCCTTTTTCCAAGTCTCCTTCTCGGGGGGTGCTATTCGAACAGCAGATGGGCGCCTCGTGTCGGACAGGATGGGCAGATGGCTCTTTGGGGGCTGATATTTTTGGGGAGTTGTTCACGTGGACCCTAAAACTGAGCAGTTTCACACCAGGGGTTACGGGCATGGATGCCGATCCCCCCATTGACGAAACCGCCCCTCTCTTGACAAAGTCAAGAGGCGTGCAATTTAAAAGGGGGGAAAGGCAGCTGGTGTTTGTAATATCATGCGGAGCTCCTAAAAGCGGGGGTGGGGCCCATGATCCGGGGGTTGCATGCTGTCCTGACTCCCCGTGGGCAATCAGTACCATTCCTCCTGACGGGAAAAGGGGGCTGGTCGTCCCTATCGGGAAAGGAAAGGGGAACCGTCGGACGAAACAATTACCGCGGTATTACATGCTCACGTCCCGGGAAAGGTGCTTGCCCATCTTTTGCTGACAAAAAAATTCGCATCATCTGGTGAGGATCAGAGCCTCACAGTCGGGGTTCACCCGGGTAAGAAAACAGGGACCGTTCCTAGCGCTTCGTGTCCTGGGGGAAAACCCCGACGTGATTTTCGACGGGGATGCTTGCAGCCTATGTTGTTCAAGAAGGCGTTTGACTCAGTGCATCGTGAGTTACTCGGGGATCTTCTGCGATTCGGGGATTCCTGCAAAGGGCTATTGGTTTGATAACTGGTCTGTATTCTGGGGCTGGAGTGCTGTGAAATGTGGGGCAGGGGTTCCACTTTTTTCCTGTGAAAACGGGGTGAGGCAGGGGCGTCCTTGCCCCATCTTTTCAACGCTTGTATGGACTGGTATTGGGCAAGGTTAGATCAAGTGTTTGGAGCATCCGTCGCAGCACCAAGATCATGATCTTGTTTTTGCCGATGATGCCCGTAAACTTGCGATCGCTGGAGGTCCTGGTGATGGGCCCCGAGGCGCTGCACGAGGAGGGAAACCTTTGGGCTTGAGGGCCCCCTAGCTCAAACCAAAGGGCCAGGTTTTTGGGGACTTTCAGAGAAGCAGTACAGTCTGTTTCAGCGTGTGGCGAGGACATTGAATCTTGGGAAAATTTTTTTACCTTTTACGCAGTCCAAATGACGGCGGGTCACGCAAAAAGCCTTACAGCGGATTGGGATGCCCCGGTGTTTTGGACTCCTCAGGGGATATTTGGCTTTTTGGGCCTGTGCAGGGGGACAAAGATCCGGTCTTCAAATCGCTTGTGATCCTGTCTTACTCTATGGTTTGAAACATGGCACTAAAAAGTGACTTTAAGAGACAAATCAAAACTTTGGTAAAAGTTCTTCGCAGAAAATGGGGTTTTGCTGGGATGATTACTGTCAATCAGCGATTGCCCGTGAGACTGAATTTAGGGTTATTACCTACATAGTCCTCACACCCAAATTCGGCTATATGGGCTTGGCACGCTACCCTGAAACCGATCTTTCCCTCGGGTTGATCTGTAAGAGACAATCCGGCGTAGAGTAAACCCAAAAGGGGGGCCCACAAGGTCGTGGTGGGGGAGTTTATGTTTTTGTCGGACTGCTTGGTATGGGAAAAAGGGGCCTGCAGGGAACTCGCGCGTGGTGCCCCCCGGGGGTTGGTGTCTAGGGGGGGCGAGGCGACGCGCCCCCCGGGGTATCCCCCAATGATTGATGATTGTCATTCTTCACTACAAAATTTCCTGTTCCTATCTTCTTTTTGGGGCTGGTATCATTTTCCAAATTCCTTTACTAAACCCTTTACTATGACTAGGGGGGTAGGGGAAAGTGGGGAAGGGAAGGGAAAGGGGAAAGGGGGGAAAAAAGGCTATATATCTAAGGGGATAAGGGGGAGGGGGGGCATTTACCTAAGGGGGGGCAAGGGGGTGTTTCCTGTGGGGGATTTTTCAGGGTTACGGTGTGAAGGGAGGTGGAGGGGGAAGAGGAGGGGGAGGAGGAAGAGGGGGGAGGAGGGGGAGGAGGCGGAGGAGGAGGAGAAGGGGACAGCAGGGGGGAGGAGGGGGGGAGGGGGAGGAAGGAAAGTGAGGAAAAAATTTTCATATTTTTCTTATTTTTTTTTTTTTTCTCTTGGATCAATTTGGGTTTTGCTTTTTTTTTTTTTTTTTTTTTCTCTCTCTCTCTCTCTCCTCTCTCCGCTCTCTCTCTCTCTTCTCTCTCTCTCTCTCTCTCTCTCTCTCTTCTCTCCTCTTCCCTCTCCTCTCCTCTCTCTCTCCCCTCTCTTCTCTCTCTCTCTCTCTCTCTCTTTTTTCTCCTCTCTTTCTCTCTCTTCTCTCTCGTCTTCTCCCCCTTTTCCCTCTCTCTCTCCTCCTCTCTCTCCTCTCTCTCTCTCTTCTCCCCCCTCTCCCATCTTCCCCCCCTCCATTGCCTTCATTCCCTTTCTCTCCCCTCTAACACTCCTCCTCTCTCTTCTCCCCCCTTTTCTCTCTCTCTCTCTCTCTCCTCCCCTCTCCCTTTTCTTTTCTCTCTCTCTCTTTCCCCTCTCTCCTCTCTCTCCTCTCTCTCTCCTCTCTCTCTCTTCTCTCTCTCTCTCTCTCTCTCTCTCTCTTTTCTCTCTCTCTCTCTCTCTCTCTCCTCTCCCCTCTCTCTCTCTCTGTTTTTTTCTCTTTCCAAAGTGCTTGAAGTTTTACTTGGCTTGAAGATATGTTTTTTTGCCATATCTTTGCGGGGAATGTGTTGTGTGTGTGTGTGTGTGTGGTGTGTGTGTGTGTGTGTGTGGTGTGGGGTGTGTGTGTTTTGTGTGTGTGTGGTGTGTGTTTTAAAATATGTGTGTGTTGTGTGTGTGGGGTGTGTGTGTGTGTGTGTGTGTGTGTGTGTGTGTGTGTGTGTGTGTGTGTGGTGTGTGTGTGTGTGTGTGTGTGTGTGTGTGTGTGTGTGTGTGTGTGTGTGTGTGTGTGTGTGTAAAGAAATATGTCTTCAGAACTGGATGTCGTAGAGGATTAAGTACTCTCTCTCTCTCTCTCTCTCTCTCCCCTCTCTCTCTCCCTCTTCTCTCTCTCTCTCTCCCCTCTCTCTCTCCTCTTTTCTCTCCTCCCTACTCTCTCTCTCTCTCTCTCTCTCTCTCTCTCTCTCTCTCTCTCTCTCTCTCTCCTCTCTCTCTCTCTCTCTCTCCTCTCCCCTCTCTCTCTCCTCTCTCTGCTCTCTCTCTCTCCTTTTCCTCTCGCTTCCCCTTTCTTTCCTCCTCCTTCTCTCTTCTCTCCTCGCACTCCTCCTCTCTCTGCAAAGTGCCATACCTGTCAGGTTTGAAGTAACCGCTAACACATTATAAAATTACTTTCTCCTCCTGTGCCCTTTCCTTTTAACTTCAACCTACAACCGCATAGTTTCATATTTTTAATAAGGGAAAACCCGGTCTGATACCTGCATTATTAATTAAGGCATGCAAGCAAAATTTTCCTTTCTTAAATACAAATCATATCCCTTTTTTGCAAGCTGCTCCCAATTCCATTTAAGTACCGATAACCATTTTTAAAAATGTCCCTCCCTGTTTTCCAATTACCGCCCGATTTCTATACTACCTAGTATTTGTAAGATTATTGAAAAAAATTTTAGCACATGGATTACTGAATTATCTAAAAAATAAAACCCTTTTAACTAACAATTTATTTGGGTTCAGACCCAAAATTTTCTACTGAAAGGCATTCATCACATTACACAACAAAAGTACAAGCTCCCAGATAATAAATGTTTTAGCTGCATTTTTCGTGACTTAGTAAGGCGTTTTACACATTAAACATTCTATATTGTTGCATAAACTTGAAGGTATGGGATAAGGGGGCCGGCATATAAATTTGGTTTAAAAGTTATTTAAATTCAAGAAAACAATACCACTTTTAATAAAACCCCATCCCGGAAAAAAAATAAACGCGGAGTCCACAAGGATCGGTTTTTGGCCACTATTATTCCTTATATTAAATGAATACTTAAGTACCATAACCAAAATTTATTTATTTTCGGGATACGAAATTTTTTTTTCAGGGGCGTGATTTTTCCTACGTTACAAGATACTATGAACCGGGAAATTAACTCATGTCCCCAGTTGGTTAAAAAATTAAATTTCTTAAATATAAAAAAAACACTTTCATGTTTACACCTGCAAAATCAAAACCTCTCCCTTTACACAAAAAGAAAGGTCTTCATTAAACAAGTAAAAGAGTGATTCTTAGGATTATTATTGCAATAAAAATTTCAAAGGAAAATTTACTAGAAGAAGTAAACATTAAAAATTTTCTAAAAATTTTTGGCATTATATATCAATGTAATCGTGCAATTACGATGTTTCAACTAATATTAATTTCCCTTTGATACACCTCTATTTTATTGTTCTTCTGTCGGGGGGATACTAGAAACTTATATCGATAAATTAT
>JACEEZ010022112.1:279220-281720 GCA_016584305.1 Chionoecetes opilio
ATCTATCCACTTAGCCACGAGGACCAAATACAACAGAGCCTCGGCCCTTCCTTAATGGCGGTGGCTTATATACTGTATGATGATTAAATTGACCCCCTATCGTATCAACCAATACTCCTCCTCTCCTCTCCTCTCGCTCCCCTCCTCCCCCTCCCCTCCTCCTCCCTCTCTCCTCTCTCTCTCCCCCTCTCTCCCCCTCCCTCTCTCCCTTCCTCTCTCCCTCTCTCCCCCCTCCTCTCTCTCTCTCTCCTCTCCTCTCCCCCCTGGCTCTCCTTTTCGCTCTCGCCTCCCTCCCCCCCTCCTCCGCTCTCCCCTCTCGCTCTCTCGCTCTCCCCTCTCGCTCCCTCTCGCTCTCTCCCCTCTCCGCCTCCCTCCGCTCTCCCTCTCGCTCTCCTCCGCCTCCTCTCCTCTCCCTCTCCTCTCCTCTCCTCTCCTTCCTCTTTCCCTCTTTCCTCTTTCTCTTTCTCTTTCTCTTTCTCTTTTCTCTTTCTCTTCTCTTTCTCTTTTCTTCTCTTTCCTTTTTTTTCTCTTTTTCTCTTTCTCTTTCTCTTTCCTCTTTCTCTTTCTCTTTTTTCTCTTTCTCTTTCTCTTTCCTTTTCTCTTTCTTTTTCCTTTCTTTTCTTTCTCTTTTCTCTTTCCCCTTTCTCTTTCTCTTTTCTTCTCCCCTCTCTCTCTCTCTCTCTCTCTCTCTCTCTCTCTTCTCTCTCTCTCTCTCTCTTCTCTCTCTCTCTCCTCTCTCTCTCTCTCATTCTCTCTCTCTCTCTCTCTCTCTCCTCTCTCTATCTCTCATCTCTCGTCTTTCTCTTCTCTCCTCTCTCTCTCTCTGCTCTCTTACATCTCTCTCTCTCTCTCTTCTCCTCTCTCCTCTCCTCTCTCTCTCTGATCTCTCTCTCTCTCTCTCGCTCGCTCTCATCGCTCGCTCGCCGCTCGCTCGCGATCGCTCGCCTCGCTCTCTCTCTCTCTCTCTTCTCTCTCGTCGTCTCTCCATCTCTCTCTTCTCTCTCTCTCCTCTCTCTTCTCTCTCTCTCTCTCTCGCTCTCGCTCTCGCTCTTCGCTCTCGCTCTCGCTCTCGCTCTCGCTTCTCGCTCTCGCTCTCGCTCTCGCTCTTCGCTCTCGCTCTAGTCGCTCGTCGCTCCGCTCTCCGCTCTTTCGCTCATCGCTCTCGCTCTCGCTCTCGCCTTCGCTCTCGCTCTCGGCTCTCGCTCTCCGCTCTCGCTCTCGCTCTCGCTCTCGCATCCCTCTCTCTCGCTCTCTTTCTTGTTCCTAAATCTGAAACAGGACAACTTTCTTTTAATCTAAAAGTTTAAAAGGGTAAGAAAACATGAATCTCACACCTAGAGAGCAAGAGAGAGAGAGATAGATAGATAGAGATAGAGGAGAGAGAGAGAGAGGATAGTCTTACATTCTTCTCTCTCATTGCTAACTCTTTCTGCCTTGCATTCCTTTGTACTTTCTTTCTTCCTTTATTTTCTCCTCTCCCTCCACTTATCTTTGCAAAACATAACACTCTCTCTCTCTCTCTCGTCTCTCCTTCTCTCTCTCTCTCTCGCTCTCTCTTCTTCTCCTCCTGTCTCTCGTTCTCTCTCTCTTCCGCTCTCTCTCTCTTCTCCTCCCTCTCTACTCTCTCTTCTACTCGTCCTCTCGTCTCATTCTCTCTCTCCTCTTTTCCTCCCTACCCGTTGTCTACCTTTCCTTCATACCTGTATTATACTATTCCTTTCTATACCCTCTTCCCCCCCCCTGTATTCCCTTCCAACCCCCCCTCCCCCCCCGCTAAACCTTGTATACAAGCCTACAGAGGTGGTGGTTTGTGTTGAGCCCATAAGATGATGCGGGTAATCCCTTTCTCATGAATGGGAGTACTGGTGTGGTGTTGTGTGCGTGTGTGTAGTGTGTGGTGTGTGGTGTGTGTGTGTGTGGTATGTGTGAGGTGTGTGTGTGTGTGTGTGTGTGAGTGTGTGTGTGGGTGTGTGTGTGTGTGTGGATCCTGTTTTCTCGAAAATATCGAAAAACATAAATAAGTTTTTAGCCTTTTTTCTAAGTTCAAAAATTGATGTTTTTTTTCGAAGAATACGGACTTCTGTTGCATTTTTATATTTTCTGCAAATAATGACATTTTGCGTATTCATATTGTACTAATCTTAACTCCCATTTACAGATAATTCAACATAACGTCCTTAATTTTTTGTCTCTTTCTCTCTCTTTTTTCTCTCTCTCCTCTCATTCCGGTTAACCACAGAATACCTTTAAACTCAGTTTTGCGTCAACACCAGCAATAGGTATCCTCCCTCTCCTTCACCTTCATAACCCTAAATACCCTACCTTTTTCTTTCTTTCCCATTTCAATACATCCTCCACAGTTCTTCCCCCCATTAACCCACCTTCTCTTCCCACAACACTAACCTCCCTGGCCTGCCTGCATGTCTGTCTATCTATCTTTTTGCCTGTCTGTCTGTCTGTCTGTGTATCTCTCTCTCTCTCTCTCTCTCTCTCTCTCTCT
>JACEEZ010022112.1:289220-299220 GCA_016584305.1 Chionoecetes opilio
CCAGGCCATACATAATGCTAGGGACTGCCACACCCTTCCATAGTCCTCTCACCACTTCATACTTGTTGGCCCGACATCTTGCCACACTGCCTAGCCTTCGTGTGGCGAGGACATTGAGATCTTGGAAAGTTTTACATACCTTGGTAGCGCAGTCCATAATGACGGCGGGTCACGTCAAGAAGTCTTACGGCGGATTTGCATAGCCCACGTGGTTATGGGCTCGCCCCAGGGCGGGAGTAAATTTGGCGTTGTCGGTACCTGTGCAGGAGGACAAAGATCCGGATCTTCAAGTCGCTTGTGATCCCTGTCTTACTCTATGGTTGTGAGACATGGACACTAAATAGTGTCCATGAAGAGACGAATCAATGCCTTTGGTAATAAGTGTCTTCGCAGAATCATGGAGTATCGCTGGGATGATTACGTGTCAAATCAGCGATTGCACCGTGAGACTGAATCGAGGCCTATTACCTGCATAGTCCATCAGCGCCAACTTTGGTTATATGGGCATGTGGCACGCTACCCTGAAACCGATCCTTCCCATCGAGTTGTATCTGTAAGAGACAATCCGGCGTGGAGGAGGCCAAGGGGGCGCCCACAAGGCTTGTGGCTGGGGCAAGTTGATGTTTCTTGTCGAAAGCTGCTTGGTATGGGAAAGGAGCCTGCATGGGAACTCGCGCGTGGTGACCCCCGGAAGTGGCGTCGTAGGGTGGGCGAGGCGACGCGCCCCCCGGCGTATACCCCCAATGATTGATTGAGTCATGTCGTGGGATATAACATGGCCTAAGTATGCGAACCTATCCACAAAAGTGAGGGCAGACCCACCGAGCCATGTTGTTTTGAGGTAATTCACCTGAGTGCGTGCCGGTGATACTACCATGCACTCTGTCTTAGTGGTGTTGTAGACAATGTCATGCTTGGCAGAATACACCTGACACACATTGATAAGGTCCTGCAACGCATCTGCAGTGGGTGCCAGCAGTACCATATCATCAGCATAGCTCAGTGAGTTGATGCACCCATCATGTATGTGGCAGCTGATACCAGTATCACGAAGGTTGGCACTGAGATCATCCGTGTACACATTGTACAGGTAGGGAGATAAAATCCTCCCCTACCGAATACCATTGGCAGTACTAAAGGACAGCGAGAAGGAATTACCCCACAAAACTGTAAATTCCTGGGTAGTGTACCAGTACATTAATAAATTAACAATGTACCCAGGTGTACCCCTGACGAGAAGTTTATGAAAGAGCTACCAGTAATTCACTCTGTCAAATGCCTTTCTGGCATCCAGGAAAAACAGATAAACAGGTGAATTTCTGGAAGTGTAGTAATGAATGATATTCTTCAATGTCCACACACACATCTCAGTGCCAAGACCTTTCTTATAGCTGAACTGATTGTCCAGTATATACAGGTAGGCCTCAAGACGATGGAGCACTATTTTCTCCAGCACCTTGGACAGGGCAGTCGCTATGGCAATGGGCCTGTAATTGCCAGAGTTAGCAGGGTCCTTCACTTTGCTCTTCAGTAAAGGCACTAAAAGCACCTGACCAAGACCGACGGGTAATGTACTGATGGCAGACACAGGCATTGATGAAGAGACAGAGCCATGTAACCAGGCTGGGGGGCGCATACTTAAATGTCCCAGTAGGGAGCCCATCCATACACAAAGCCTCACTGGAGAGGCTCTGCAATATCCCTCTCATTTCCTCGTGGTCCACGCTGCGGAAACCCTGCAGCGACACACCCCGCATCCCACCACCTTTACACCTATACACTTAAGCTTTTTGCTTTCCAGAATTCTCGTCATTTCTGTGCTTTTATATGGGTTTTTTATGTACGCTTTTTGGTCCATTTCTTAACCCCTTGAGGCCCACAACGTAATTTACATGGTAATTTGACTACCATTAGACGATTTTAATTAATATGAACAATGTTTTATAGATACGACCTGTTTAGTATCCTTGTCGACTAAGTAATTTGGTATATTAAGTCACTTAATTCAAAATTCGTAATTTTATGGCTAACACCAGACGATTTCATAAAACAAAGGAAAGATCTGGGCGTGAAGGGGTTAAGAACATAAGAAACTAAGAAAATAAGGAAGCTACAAGAGGCCGTGAGACCTACACGAGGTAGCTCCCCTTCTTGTCTAACTATTTTTCACTCGTTCCCTCAAAAGGTTTTCTTATAAGGCTTGTCCAGTAAATTTGTTCTTTCTTCCTTTCTTCTTCTTTCCTTTTCCTTTTTCTTTCTTCCTTCTTTCCTTTTTATTTCTTCCTTCTCTTCTTTTTCTTTCTTTTTTTCAACTGTGTGATTTAATGTGTAAGAAGAGAAAAGTTTTATATATTTTACCCTGAAATTACTTGTCTTATACATATCTTAAAATATATTATATTACTTTTACAAATTATCAGCAAAATAAAAAAAATAAAAAAAATGGGATCTAAATTGTATTTCTTTATTATTATTTTCTTTCAAATTTAGGGAGTTTGAATATTGATGTAAATTTGAAGAAAAAAATCTCCTGCATTAAACTAAGAATATGTGTGTGTGTGTGTGTGTGTGTGTGTGTGTGTGTGTGTGTGTGTGTGTGTGTGTGTGTGTGTGTGTGTGTGTGTGTGTGTGTGTGTGTGTGTGTGTGTGTGTGTGTGTGTGTGTGTGTGTGTGTGTGTGTGTGTGTGTGTGTGTGTGTGTGTGTGTGTGTGTGTGTGTTGCCATCAATATTCAGCTCAATTAGTGTCCATTAATAATTCATTTGAAAAAGTTGAATGCCATGGCACACACACACACACACACACACACACATCTCGTCTGTGCATCAATGTAACCCAGTCAAATGTTTGCTCCTACAATTTTTTTTTTTTTATTTATTCATATATTTATTTTGAGTGGACAGTAAATCTTACAATATTTACTTTCAAGAAGACACAGGAAGTCTAGCAGATACAGGATTTACTTGGAATAAGGACAATACGATAAGAGCTTATATTGACAAGCCAAAAATGGAAAAACTAACTATGCCAAAACCTGTTATGCCAACCTATGCCAAATGGTATTCTTCTTGACGAATCTTAAGCATTATTTTAAGCAATTTTATATTTATGCGTATCATTAATATGTAAAGCGAGATTACGAAAAATTAGGAACTGTACTGAGGAGGAATAGTTTATCTCCCCCTCCTTTCCCTCTCTTCCCCCCTTTTCTCCCCCCTTTCCCCCCTTCCTTGCGTCCCCTCCCCCCTCCCCCCTTCCCACCACTGCGTTCCATATGGGGCTTCACCTTTCCCCAAAATTTTGCCCCCCCCACCTGAACCGAAGCCCCCCAAAGCAGTCTTTTCCCACCCGCGGTTTCGACCATTGTTTTCCTACAGGCCCCCCGCCGCCTAGATCGATGCCCGCTGCCCCCCCACCCCACCCCTTCCCCACCAGTGAGGGTTGCACACAAAACATTTCCCCCCTCTTCTTCTCGCCCCCTCTCCTCTCTCTCTCCCCTCCTCTCTCTCTCTTCTCTCCTCTCTCTCTCTCTCCCCTCTCTCCTTCCTCTCCCTCGCTCTTTTCTCTTTCCCCTTCTTTCTTTTGTCCTAAATCTGAAACAAGGACATTTCTTAAAAAAAATTAAGTTAAGAAAACATGAATTCACACCTAGAGAGGGGGAGAGAGAGAGAGAGAGAAGGGGAGGGGGAGAGAGAGGAGAGATGGGGGGAAAGAGAAGAGGAGGAGAGAAGGGGAGAGAGAGAAAAAGAGAAGGGGAAAAGTGAAGAGAAAGAGAGGGGGGAGAGAGAGAAGAGGGGAGAGGTAGTTTACATTCTTTTCTCTCATTCTAACTCTTTCGCCTTGCATTTTTTTTGTACTTTTATTTCTTTTTCCTTATTTTTTCTCCCTTCCCCCCACTTATCTTTTTAAAACATACACCCCCCCCCTCTCTCTTTCTCTCCTCCTCTCTCTCCCCTCCTCCTCCCTCTCTCTCTTTCCCCCCTCTCTCTTTCCTTCTTTTTTTCTCTCACTCTCTCTCCCCCTTATTTTTTTCTCTCTCTCCCCTTTCTCTCCTCTCTCTCCTCTCCTTTTCCTCCTCCCCCCCTTCGTGTCTTCCCCCTTTCCTCATAACCTATTCCTGCTATCCCCCCCCTTCCCCTCCCCCCCCCCCCCCCCCCCCGTACCTTGTATACAACCTAAGGGGTTTTTTTATCTTTAAAGCGGGTTCCCTTCCTCATTTAATGGGGGGGAGTAAAGTACGGGTGGTTGTGGTCCCTTTTTGTGTTGTGTTGGGGTGTGTTTTTGTGGGGGTGTGTGTGTGTGTGTGATCCTGTACTCGAAAAATATCGAATAAACATAAATAAGTTTTTAGCATTTTTATAAGTTCAAAAATTGTTTTTTTTGGAAGAATACGACTTCTGTTGCATTTTTATATTTTCTGAAAATAATGACATGTTGCATATTCATATTGTACTAATATTACCATCATTAACTCCATGTACAGATAATTCAACATAACGTCCTTAATTTTTGTCTCTTTCTCTCTCTTTTTTCTCTCCCTCACATTCCGGTTAACCAAAGAATAACCTTTAAGACTCAGTTTGCGTCACACCAACAATAGGTAGTTCTCCCTCCCTTCCACCTTCATTCCCTACCTTTTTCTTTCTTTCCCATTTCAATACATCCTCCACAGTTCTTCCCCCCATTAACCCACCTTCTCTTCCCACAACAATAACCTCCCTGGCCTGCCTGCATGTCTGTCTAGCTATCTTTTTGCCTGTCTGTCTGTCTGTCTGTGTATCTCTCTCTCTCTCTCTCTCTCTCTCTCTCTCTCTCTCTCTCTCTCTCTCTCTCTCTCTCTCTCTCTCTCTCCCCCTTCTGCACCAGGAGTGCCTAATCTGATAACGGGGACCAGTGTGCAAGATGAGGGGACGACAGGGGAGAGAGAGGAGAGAGAAGAGAGAGAGAGAGAGAGAGAGAGAGAGAGAGAGAGAGAGAGAGAGAGAGAGAGAGAGAGAGAGAGAGAGAGAGAGAGAGAGAGAGAGAGAGGCGATGACAAGAAAGCAAAGGCAGTGGGGCAGAGAAGAGAGGAATAGAAAGAAAAGAGGAGATGAAAGGGAAGGAAGGAGGAGAGAGAATTTAAGAAAGAGGAAGAGAGCAAATGGAGAGAAATTAAAGAGCATGGAGAGAGGGAGTAAAATGGAAGCGATGAGAGAGGAGAGAGAGAGAGAGAGAGAGAGAGAGAGAGAGAGAGGAGAGAGAGAGAGAGAGAGAGAGAGAGAGAGAGAGAGAGAGAGAGAAAAGAGCGAGAGAGTCCTGTTTGCACCAGTCATCAAAGGGTTCACCTGGTCGTCATTACGCCCAGCACAGGGGAGAGTCAAGAATGACCTCTACACCCCCTCACCCTCCCTCCCTTTCTGGTCCAGTATGCAGTTTTGTTCGCTGGATTTTTGTTCTCTTCAATATATGAAGATTCTGTACAAAAATATCTAATAGAATCACAATAGTCGCGTCGTAAAAAAATACCGTTCAGTAATAATATTTCTCATAATCAAAGAATTAGAAGGAAAAAAAAAATATATATATAGTATATATATATATATATATATATATATATATATATAGAGAGAGAGAGAGGGGAGAAAAGAGAGGAGAGAGAGAGAGAGAGAGGAGGAGAGAGGAGAGGAGAGAAAAGAGAGAGGAGAGAGAGAGAAGAAGAGAGAGAAAAGAGAGAAGAGAGAGAGGAGAGAAGAGAAGAAGAAAAAAAAAATCAATAGATTGCTTTTTGTATTTTGTTTTTAATATTTATTATTTGTATTTTGTATTTACATTGTATTCCATTGTATTGCCTTTTGATATAGTAGGATTAAATCAAATATTAGTTTGTGTTACAGATAAAAAAGGACACAAAATATTAGTACATTATATATTAACTCCGATTTTTACAGATAATCAGAATAAAAAGGTTAATTTAATAAGTGAATGAACGGCTGTGTTTGTGCCGCTAATTCAGAAGTGAAATATTAATTCACCTGAGTTTTGGACAAAGGGGAAGAGTGCCATTAGGGTGATGAGGAAAAGTATGGAGTGGGGGGGGAGGGGGAGGGTAGGTGCTAGTGGGAGAGGGTGGAGGGTAGGTGGAAGGGAGGGAGGGTAGTTTGTAGGGGAGGGGAAGGGTTGATGGTAGGGGAGGGGGAGGTTTGGTGGTAGGGGAAGGGAGGGTTGGTGGTAGGATGGAGGGAAGGGGGGGAGAGGGGAAGGGTAGGTAGATGGGGGGGTTGGTGGAAGGGAGGTGGTAGGGAGGGAGGGAAGGTTGGTGGTAGGGAGGAAGGGGGGTTGGGTGGTAAAGGGGGGGAGGAAGGTAGGGGTTGGAAGAGGGGAGGGGAGGGTTTCTGGAAAGGGGGAAGAGAGGGGAGGTGGAAGGGGACAAGGAAGGTATGGGGCTGGAAGAGGGGGCAAAGGGTTGGTGGGAGGGGAGGAAGGGAGGGTTGGAGGAAGGGGGGAGGGAGGGTAGTGGTAGGGGGGAAGGGAGGGCATTAGTGTTGCCTTAATTATTTTTTTCTACAGGTATTGCTAATGAAGACCTACCTGTATTTTAATTACTGTATACTCATGGCTGGTTGTACTTTTTATTTAGCCATTTATTTTGTATATTTGTTTATTTATGTTGTTATTAGTAGGTTACATGTTATATTAAGGAAGTTTGGAGCCTTTTTTCCTTTATTTTATTGACTTATCTGTAAGGTGACAACATCTGTATTGTATCTGTATCTGTAGTGGTCACAACATACAAATAGGGTCAAAGAGTCATTACGGAGGTCACAAAATTCGAGGTCAGGTGTGGCCAGGTAAGACTAGAACCATTGGATTTAATTACAGGTACATGGAAAGCATATAAGAGTCTTAAATCTTTTTTCGTGGAATTGAAGGCCTTTTTTTCCTTTTTTTTAAAGTAAAAAAAACAAGGAAAAGAAAATATAGGAATAAGATTGTTTGGGAAATGGTTTAAAACCTTTTTTTGTTCTCTTTTTTCTTCTTACTCACACACTTGAGAGTTCCAACCCCCATGAAAAAAAAAAAAAGGGGGACAGGGAGGGGAGATCTTCACACCGAGAGTCCGGAAATGAGGGAAAATGGACGGTGGGTGGTAAAAAAAAAGGTGTAACCCATAAGGGGTACCTTGTTATTTGTACCTTTTTTTCTCGACCAAAACTAACCAAAATTAATACAAAAACATGTTATGTAAGAAAGGCCAACACCCAGGCCCAAAAACAACAATAACAATAAACACACCAAACCCAAAACACCACACAACAACAACCACAAGGGGGGCCCCGGGGAGGGGAAAGACCCGACCAGTCCCTTTGACTGGGGCGAGGGAAAAGAGGGGAAAAGAGGAAAGAGGAGAGGAGGGAGGGGGGGGAAGGGGGGGAAAAGAAATAAGGATGAATGATAAAAAAAAAAAAAGTGGATAGAGAAGGGGCCTACAGCGTTGCTCAGGCCTGTAAAATCAACTAGATGAACTAGATGAATACACACAGGGAAGCCGGGTTCCCGGAAAGGAAAACGAAAAACCCGATTCCCAGGAAAGAGAGAAGGAGAGAGCCAGAGGTCGAAGGAAGCGATAAGATGAGAGGAGAGAGGGGAGGACGAGAAAAGAGAAATGAGGGTCTTTGATGGGTGTGTTGAGTCAACGCCTGAAGGGAAGTAGTCTTCTCAATGGGGTCCTCTCTCTCCTCTCTCTCGTCTCTCTCCTCTCCTCCTCTCTCTCTCTCTCTCTCCTACTCTCTTCTCTTCTCCTCTCTCATCTCTCTCTCTCTCTCCTCTCTCTCTCTTTCATGGTACTCTATTGCTTTCTTTTTATCGATTCGTATTTTCTTCCAATTGTGGTGCTTTATTTAACTATGTGTGTGTGTGTGTGTGTTTGTCTGTATTTTCTTCTTCTTTTTTTTGCTCCCTCCTCATATCTTTATTACAGTAGTTGTCCTTTCTACTTGCCTTTCTTTCCATGTTTTCCCTTCCTTTCACCTTCCTTTTCCTTCTTTCCTTCCCTGCATTCTTTCTCTTCCTCTATCTACCATTCACCCATTACTACTTTTTCCCTATACTATTATTATTTATCTCCTCTATTTCCTCCCTTCCCTCCTTCCCTCCCTTGCCTAAGGCGCTACATGTATGTTTCCTCCATTTCAGTGACTTCTTCATATTGTCCCTCCTGATCTCTGACCGCTTCTCTCTCTCTCTCTCTCTCTCTCTCTCTCTCTCTCTCTCTCTCTCTCTCTCTCTCTCTCTCTCTCTCTCTCTCTCTCTCTCTCTCTCTCTCTCTCTCTCTCTCTCCATGCATCACCTCCTACCTCATCTTCACAAACCCGTCAATGGGTTGTGCCACTTCCCCCCTCCCCAGTGGCAATGGGTTGCTGGCTGGAATTGTGACCGTTGATCACCAACCGTAAGGTCCTGTCTTGGAGGTAGTCCTGGATGAGCTGCAGTAGTGCGCCGCGCACTCCCAGGCTCCTCAGCTTGATAGCGAGACCTCGGTGCCACACCCTGTCAAAGGCTAAGGCGATGTCCAAAGCCACGACAAAGGTGTCCATTCCTCTATCCAGCGAGTGGTTCCAGGAAGCAGACTGAAGGAGGAGCAGGTCTGCAGCTGACCTTCCCTGCCTGAAACCAAATTGCTTGGAGTTGAGGCGATGGTGGGCGTCCAAGAAGGTGTTGATCTTGGCGGTGATGAGGGACTCCAGGATTTTCCCAACAGTGGTGAGAGGGAAATTGGGGATGTAGTTCTTTGGGTCCCGTTTGCTGTTTTTTTTGTGAATGGCCACCACTCTTGCCTCTTTCCATTGCGTGGGCCACTTGCAGGAGGAAAGGATGTTGTTGAAGATGATGGTGAGTGGTGGAGCGAGCTGGGCAGCACATCTTTTTAGTAGGTGAGGGCTGATGTTGTCGGGCCCTAGCGCCTTCTTGGGATCTATTTGCCGCAGCTGATGTTCTACTTCCTAATTGTTAAATGCAAGACTCTCCAGAGAGGCCCTGGTGAGGGATGGTATCTCTGGGGGCTCGCGTGAGGGGTCTGGCACCGACATCTTAAAAGAAAAATGAGCTGCCAACAGCTCAGCCTCGTCCTTGTCGCGGACAGCCACTGACCTGTTTGGTCTGGTGAGCGGCGGAATGGTGTTGTCAGCAAAGAGGCCTTGCTGCTGCTTCACTCCACACCACCACTCCTGACTGCTCACTGACTGGCCGCTGTACTTGGCCTTTATGTCCTCTCTCCAGCGTTGTATGGCCTGCTTTTGGACCTGGCACATGGTCTTGCAGGCTTCTTTGTGCCGATGTTTGTTGAGTTGGGAGGGGTGGGACTTGTACCGCAGCCAGGCTCTGCTCTTGTTGGCAGAAGCTCTCCTACACTGAAAACCAAACCAGGGCTGATCATGGGGTTTGGATTTGTAGGTTTGGCTGGGTATATGGTTTTTCTGGAGGGATAGGAGGAGGTTGGTGAAGGTCTCCACTTGTGTGTTAACGTCGCCGTGGAGAAGCTCCGTCCACACAATGGAGACCAAGTTTTCTTTTAGGCTGTCCCAATCTCAACGAGATCAAAGCTAGTTGACTCGGGCAGTAGCCTCGTCGCGTACCACAGTGGTGCTGATGGTGGTGAGTACGGCAGAGTGGTCCGATGATCCAACCATACCCAGGGGGAGGCAGGTGATCACTTCTTCTGGCAAATCTGTGATGACGGGGTCGAGGGAGGAACCAGAGATGTGGGTGGGGATGTTTACATGGTTGTTAAGGCCGTACTCAGTTAGCAAATCCTCGAACTGCCTCGCAACCAGATGCTGGTTCATGTCCCCTACAACAATGAGATGGTTGCAGTTGTGCTGGAGAAGTAGGGTGTCAATGTTGGAGTGGAGGAAGTGGATGGGGTCATTTCCCTGCCACTGTGGGCTCTCTCTCTCTCTCTCTCTCTCTCTCTCTCTCTCTCTCTCTCTCTCTCTCTCTCTCTCTCTCTCTCTCTCTCTCTCTCT
>JACEEZ010022112.1:304220-316720 GCA_016584305.1 Chionoecetes opilio
GGCGGTTGGGCGGTTTCGGCGACAGTATCCGAAAGGAGTGGGGAAAAGGAGACCCACTTCTTGACATCAGGATACTATAGGATCAGGGACAGAAGGGAAGGGGCGCTAGAATTTGAAGATCCGGCGGTGGTGAAGGAGCACCGGGGGAGTGAAACCCGACGACTGGTGGTGGGGAAGCGGTGGAAACGGACGAGGGAAAGGGGGGGTTTGAGAAACCTTGGAGGCCAGAGGAAATTGTGGACTTCCCAAGCATGATTTGGGGGGAAAAATGTGCTGTGATGCGAACCGAGGAGACTAGAAAAAAAAGGGAAAAAAAGTACGACAAAAAAAAGGAAGTGGTGAATGCAGAGGCTTACGTAAGACGGAGGATGGAGATGGACCGGCCCTGCAGCTGGGGGAGCGATGGCTGGAGAGATTTTGGGCGAGGGACGGAGTGACCTGTCCTCCCGGGGGAAAGAGGGGACGCTGGAACGTCGGGGGAGGGGGGCGCAGAAGGGGAGAAGAGAAAGAAAAATAGCTAGAGGACCAAAAGAGGACAGACGCTTTTTCCCTTTTCCTGAAAACCCCCGAGGGGGAAGAAGGGAAGTGGGGGAATCTGTTGCATGGGGGAAAAATTATGATGAGTTGGATGGGAGAAAACAGGATGGCATGTTTCAGATAAAAGGGCAGGAAGGTGGAGGGTTAGGCATGGGAAAAGGGGAAGGAAAACGGTGAGAAGAAGGGGAGGAGGTTTTGGGGTTTTTGTGAGGGAGAAGGCAGGAAGGGAGAAAAGAGGTACCCCTGCAAAAGGAAAAATAGATAAGCTAGGATAAAACAAGGAGACATAATCACAGAGGATCACAGAGGGGAAGGAAAAAAATGGTGGGTGACAGGGTGAAAGGGTTTTGAAGGTGTTGTAAACCGGGCAAAAAAAACAAAAAAACTTTTGAGCACTAATGGAAAAAGCGGAGAGGGAAAAAAAGAAAAGGGGATATGATGGGAGTTTTCAATGGGCACATAGGTCAAAAAGTGACCAGTAAACATCAACGGACAGTTTTGTTTTTGGATTTTACAAAAAAGGCCATCAAAAAAATTAAAAATTGGAGTTAGAAATCCAGGACGTGGGGAGAGATAGAGGAGCAGAATCAGAATAGATTTCATAATGTAAAAAAGAAATAGAGAAAAGTAAGTGCCGAATGGAAAAAACGAGGAGATAGAATTGGGGACCAATATGTGGGAGTGTCTGGGGAAAAGTAGGTCAAAAAAGGCAATTTGCAAAGACAGGTGGGGGACTAAAGGAGGATATAGATGCCGACTGGGGAGGTACAGAAAAAAACTTGATGAAAAGTTGAGTGAGAAATGAGAAGGGTAATAGAACATGGAAGGGGGGAGGCAGGACGTTTTAAAACGGTAAGATGCAGGAGGCAAAAAATACTTAGGAGTAAGAAATACAAGACAGGGGGGAAAACTAGACTAAAAGGATGGTGGGGTAAAAAAGGTAGAAAAAGAAAAGGAACAGGAAAAATGACAAAAAGAAGCAGATAAAATTAAAGGGAAATGATAGAAAAAAAAGGGGAACAAATAGACAAAAAGGGGGGAGAGCATGGGCTCAATATAAGAATGCAAAAAAGTAGCACAGATATTAAAAAGTAAAAAAATAGACATGGAAGGGAAAAGCAGCAAAGAAACAAACAGTTTTTCCCCGAAGGGGAGGGAAAAAAGGAAGGATGGAAAAGATTAAAGAGAAACCCGGTGGACGAGAGATGAACCAGAAAGTTAAAATGAAAACAGAGGGAAGAGATACAGAGAAGGAGGATGAAAAAAAATCAGAATAGAAGGGTACTGGGTAAAGTAATTTAAAAGAAATGGGAGTAGAGGGAATGGAAAAAATTTTGATTTTCAGTGACAAGAGAGAAAGAGGGGAAAAGAAATTTAGCTTTTGAGAGGTAGAAAAAGGGAGTGAAAGCTTTGAAGAACGCAAAACTGCAGGGGAAAATGGATCATGGGGAGTTTTTTTAAAATGGAGGAAAAAGGAAAACAGGAAAAAAAAATAACATAGGACACAGTCGGGGCAAGGGTGCGACCACAGGAAAAAAAGAGCAGAGTGACTCTAATTCAAAAGGAGGGGGAAAAGATAAGGAGGGGCATAGCCAATTTTAGGCCCCCTAGCGTTTGAACATATAGCCAAGGGTTTTTGGAATGTTAAGAAATTGAAATTGGGGGTAGAGGAAAAAAAAGATGTTAGAGAGGAGCAAAGTGGGTTCAGGGAAAAGGCAGGGTGGAATGGAAAAAAATTTTCACTAAAAAAATTATAGAAAAAAAGCACCAGGGAAAAAGAGTTTTTCTTTGATTTTTTAGATATGAAAAGGGTCGAACCCCATAAATAGAGGAAAGTTTAAAAAGATTACGGACACATGGGTGAACAAAGGTGGTGGATGAATAAACAGCATGTATGAAGGGAAAGAAGTGAAAAATTTTTCCCCCGGGACATTACAACTGGCTGGATGGAAAATAAAAATAGGATTAGACAAGGGTGTGTTTAGTCCCCAAATTATTTAACCGTATTAGAGGAACGATCGTGGGAAACAGGAAGTAAAGCCAAAGGGGTAACAATGGAGGAGGAAAAGTTAGGATGCCTGGCCTATGCTGAGATGTAGATTGATGGCAAAAAAAGTAAGGATGGAAGGAGGAAATTTTACACTAAAAAAAAAACCCTAGGAAGGAATGGGGGCCGAAGTTTAGTGAAAGGAAATGTAAAGCATGGGGTTTAACAGTGAAGGTAGGAGTCGTGGGGCTCCAGAATTTTAATTTTCCCAAAAAGTAGTAGAAAAAAATATATACCCAGGGAAAGGAAGTAAACAAGGAAGGGGTGGCGGGGAAAAAACAGAGGGAAAATTAAGAAAGGCAAACAAAGGGGGAGAAGGCATGATTATAAATGGTGGAACAGAGTCATTAGTAAAAAATGAGGTAGGAGGAGTTTTTGGAAGGGGTTTTGGGTGTACCCCATTGCCTATATGGGTCAGAAGTGACTCAGTACAGGGAAGGAGACATCATGCACTTGGAAAAGACTCAGAACATAGTAGGCAGATGGGGACTAGGAGCTTGTAGGAGCACTGCCGTAGAGGCCATAAGGGGAGACATGGGATGGAGCACCTTCAGGGAAAGGATAATTAAAGGAAAACTGGTGTTCCACAAGAAAATTGAAAGACTTAGTGATGATAGATGGGCAAAGAAAATATCCCAGGAAAATAGATCAAGTTCCACCTGGAAGAAGGAACTAGAGAGATGGAAAAGGAGAGAAACTGTGGGAGAGGAATGGAACAGGATGGAGATAATAGATATCAAAAACAAAATTGAGAATAATGGGCTAGTTAAATGGCAGGAAGGAATGGCCAGGAAATCAACGTTGCAGTGGTACAGGTGGAAACAGAAACCAGAGGGGGTGACCTGGCATGTAGGAGACTGGGGTAGTAAGTTACTCTATAAAGCAAGAACAGGCACCTTGGAAGTCAACGGAAGGAACAGGGAACTGGAGAACCAGAATTGTAGCTGCAGGGTAGGAGAGAAAGAAACTGTAGAACATGCCATTGTGGAATGCAACAAGTATAGGAGTCAGAGGGAAAAGCTTATAGCATCAATAGTAATAGTCCTAGGCAGAGAGGAGTGGGACAGGAGACTAGAGCAGAAAGACGGGGCCCTGTGTACGGTGTTAGGGCTGTATGGGGACAGAAAGGAAACTGAAAGTATTGTAAACCTCACCAAAGTGTTCCTAACGCAGTGTTGGGAGATAAGAACATACAAGAAACAATGAATTAGGATGATAATCACAGGATTGAAAACTGATCAAAATGTCTTTCCCAGGTGAAATAAACAGGGGAAGAGTTAACAAGTCTTGTTAACGAAGGAGACGAAGTGGAAGAGGACCTATGAAGCGATACTAAGCGACTAAGGTCACAAGAAGAAGAAGAAGAAGAAGAAGGCAACTCCCAGTAGTAACAAGAGCCTGGTGCCAAGCGCACGCAATGGGGATACGAGGACTTGAATGCCTATAAAACGTCTAGCCATTACAACAGGTAATATAGTAAGAGTCGTCTGGTTCCCATAAGGGTGTTTACCTATATAAAACCTGGTGAGAGGGCTAGTGACCCCTGGAGGAGCGAAGAGGAGAGAGGAGGAGGAGAGAGAGAGAGAGAGAGAGGAGAGAGAAGAGAGAGAGAGAGAGAGAGAGAGAGAGAGGAGAGAGAGAGAGAGGAGAGAGAGAGAGAGAGAGATGAGAGAGAGAGAGAGAGAGAGAGAGAGAGAGAGAAGAGAGAGAGAGAGAAGAGAGAGAGAGAGAGAGAGAGAGAGAGAGAGAGAGAGAGAGAGAGAGAGAGAGAGAGAGAGAGAGAGAGAGAGAGAGAGAGAGAGAGAGAAAGAGAGAAAGAGAGAAATTGGCTTAAAGTAATAACCATTTCTTAAAAGCTTTCTACTACGCATCACTAGTTTTCTCTCCTTCTCTCCCTCCCTCCCTCTGTCCTTCCCTCCCTCCATTTCCCCTGTCCCTCTCTCCCCTCTGCCCATTCCTCCTCCACATAATTATATAACATCAGATAGAAAGAAGGAAATTCCTAGAAATGTGAAAACTTATACATTAAATAAACTGTCCTGAAACAGCTATAAACACTAAAGAGAAAAACAATAGGTTCCAATTATATTATTTTATTTCTTAATGAACACGAAATCTGTTTCTTTGATGCTTCCGGTTCCAATATTTTCTTTTGCATTTTTCTATTATTACCTCCGCCAACGAAGTTGGAGGGAGGTTATGTTTTCACCCCGATCTGTTTGTTTGTTTGTTTGTTTATTTGTTTGTTTGTTTGTTTGTTTGTTTGTTTGTTTGTTTTGTTTGTTTGTTTGTTTGTTTGTTAAGCGGCTATTACACGGGCACTATTCTGCTCAGTGAGCAGATTTCACTGAGCAGTTTTGAGGATTTTGCTCAACCAAAGCCTGTTTGGTTGAGCAGACAGGGAACTACTTCGAAGCTATTTTTGCTCGTCATATCAGTGAGCAAAAACGTTTTCTGTTATAAAGGACTGAAATTAGTGGATGACTATATTATTTGTTATACAACCAAGACCAAGATCATACAATCTCTGAAATAGTTTGTTTACAAGTCAAGGTCCACAAACACACGTGTAATTTAACCCCCAGCTTCCACGGCCTCCAAGAAGACATCAACATGCCTGCTGACTGGACAGACGAGATGGAAAGCATACTGATTGACTTAGTTCAGCAACATCCTACAATATGGAACATTTATAGCCCTTTATATGCTAAAAAAATATTAAAAAAGAAAACTTACAGCCACATCGCCTCTCAACTCCGAGCAGCTTTCCCAGACATTGCTGGAATTACTGCAGGTATGATAAAGTCCACTATATACGTTAAAAGTAACCTATAGGTATACTGCAGGACTAGGATGAAATAAAAATTTACCAGCTAAGATAACCTAAGCTATCCTGATTTGCTAACATAATATATCCTGATTTAAGCTAAGCTAAGCTAACCTAGGGTCCACCGAAATATGCCAAAACCCCGGGTTTTGGCATAAATGAATCAAAATCCTTTGACCTAACCAAAAAACCTTTCTTATTTAGGTATATTGAATTGAAAGTAGTTAGTTTCGTACACTGATTTTGAGTATTTTCGTACATACCTGGTGTCGTTTCGTAACTCTAGTAGTCAAGTTCAACTCTGAGCTGAGTGTACGAAACGACTATGGTTTCATATAGACTATGAAACAACTTTTGGTAATAATGGACGAGAGTTTCGCGGTCGTTTTCAGAGACGCCAACTATTTTTTCTTGGCCAACAATGGGTGTTTGTTCGAATGGAGATAGTTGTATTTTGCACAACCCCCCCCCCCCCACAAAAAAAAAATTATAATAATGAAACCTAACCTAACCTTATAGGTTTTAATGAAACCTAACCTAACCTTAAAGGTTTTAATGAAACCTAACCTAACCTTATAGGTTTTAATGAAACCTAACCTAACCTTATAGGTTTTAATGAAACCTAACCTAACCTTATAGGTTTTAAGGAAAGCTAACCTAACTTTAACCACAATGTATAATACTTTTTTTTCTTCTTCTTTTTTTCTCGCAAAATAAAGCTATCTCCATTACAACAAGCACCGCTTATTATTAGGAAGCGCTATGATCATTTGTATCATAACCGCACTCAGGTCTGTATGCATTGTCCTCGCCAGATGGCGCTCAGAAATGTTTTTGATTGCGCCAAAGGTTTTTGATTACTTTATGCCAAAACCCCAGGTTTTGGCATATCTCGGTGGACCGGCTAACCTATGCTAACCTAACCTTACTTTACCTGACCTAAACCTACAAGGCTAGCATCCATCTCAAACAGTATTAATATTAAGAAAAATTCATATGTTGAATGGTTAGTTTACCAAATCGAAACCCTGAAACAGATACAGGCTCTGCATGCAGTTGAATGATGTAATGGTAGTGATTTCTGTGAGCAAATGAAAACTATTTTTTCTGATAAGTTTTGATGTGATTTGAATGAATTAATCTAATATATGTTTCTCTTGGAAAGCATGATTTTTTTTGTTTTGTTTTTTGCTTCCTGTCTCCCCCCTTCACGCTCCACAAACTAGTGATTTCCGATGAAAAGAACACGGAATAATTAAAAACACATGAAAATCTATCAGAAAAAGGTAGTTTCGTCCCTGAAATATTGTCTCAGAACCAAGGCTGGCATAAAATATTAGTCCAACTACCGGTGGCCGCCAAGGTATTGTGAAGAACTCTAGCCCAATATTTTATCCAGTCTTGGATCAGAGACAATATGTTATTGACAAAACAACCTTTTCGTGATAGATTTTGATGTGTTTTGATTAGTTTCATATTTCTTTTCATCGGAAATCACTATTTCTTGGAGCGTGATGGGGAAAACAGGAAGGGGTAGTGTACAAAAATACTAGTAGTGATTTCCGAGAGAAACGGATATCAGATTAATCCAAAAACATCAGAACTTATCAGAAAAAAAAAAGTTTCATCCTCGAAATTTGTGATGGCTCACTAACGAACATTTACCAATCCAAGTGGGGGTTCAATGTGCAACACAATCCTGAAATGCCGTGTATTTTTCTAGGCCATTTTTGTGAGCTACTTTCAGTGCAGATCCTCAGTTATTGTGCTTTATTTATATTTTATTTTTGTATAAAAAAAGAGATATCCAACTAATAAACCTAATCAACTAGTTATACACAAAAGAAAGGCTGTCATAATGTAGGTAGAATTTGAGATCACACCAGCATGTCTGCTCGAATTTGGGATATCATGTTGCAGATGCAGTGATGACCAAATTCAACATCATGAGGTCATCATTTCGGAGGGAATTGGCCAAGATAAAATCTGCCAAGAGTGGCTCTGAAGGAGAATACATTCCGAAGTGGAAGCCATTCCAGTCACTTTCTTTTCTGATGGATGCTGTGTCTCGAGGGCCTAGCTCGGCAAACCTTGTCGCTACTACATTATCTGTGAGTATAGTCAATCATTACATTATGGGATGGATACAGTTACTTTTATATGGTATATCATAGTTTATTGCATTTATTTTTTACTGTATTGACTTGCAAAAGGACTAGGGTAGTACAGTGATGAATAGGGTGACACTTATTTTTCAGTTGATTTTCTGGTTCGTATTAGCCTAAAAACATCACATACAAGGTTTCATCCCGATCAAATAATATTTAGCCGTGCCTCATCGCACTTGAATGTATACACTTAACGCTATTAAGCCCGTCTTGTGGGTCTTCCTGGGCTCAACGTTAACCAAGTGTTTATTACAGTTACAGCACAGTTACACACAGAGAACAAAAACACAACAGTAGCCACTAGCCATACACGTCTCGAAATGGCGCTTTAGCCTGTGCGGCCCGCCTGGCCAAGCCGGAACAGCTATCGGCAGCTACCGTCCCGGCTCCGGGGAGGTCTGTTGGGTACCGCCCCGGCCGGGGAGAGCTGAGGGATACCTCCCCGGCACTCCAGGCCGGGGAGGTCTGTTGGGTACCGCCCCGGCCGGGGAGAGCTGAGGGATACCTCCCCGGCACTCCAGGCCGGGGAGCCGGCCTGGACTGGAGGCGGCGCAGAGGCGCCGCTGGAGGCTGGAGGCGGGGCGCAGGCGCCGCCCGCACCGCCTCGTGATTGCCACACACGGCAAATTCACGAGACGATGCCCCTGGCCACCGATCGAACATGTGAGCCTTCAACCAATGGTTGACGCCCCACACACCCGGCCGGCCGACCGGCCCTACAAAAGCTGCAAGGGCCAGTCCCGGGTTAGCCCGGATGGGTAATTCAGGCTGGACGCAGAAACACCGCCTAGGCTGCTTGAGAACCAGTATTTATTATCCAGTATCGCACCTATATTCCACATCCCAGACGCCACGGTACTGGAGCGTACGCTTCAGAACCTTACGAACAATCCGGCGTCCGAAAAAGTACACAGACCACGAGTCCGCCCAACGCCCAGCCCTTCATGTGACCACTGACCACTAGGATGACACTTATTTTCCGACTTTCGAAAATCAGTGAGGCCGGGTGACGGTGCTCTTGTTGGCGTCGGGGAATCTTCCCCGGTGCGCCTCCACCACCTGCAGGATGTACTGCGTCTGGTCCTCGTCCTTGGTGAGGGTCAAATGGTAGTCTTCCATCAGGGCGACGCCACGCTCGGCGAAGTCGTTCAGTACCCGGATGCCGTTGACTTTGCGGGCTGCGGCGACGTAGCGAGGGTCGTCGTGCCACTCCGCCGGGTCGGTCTCCAGGAAGCCGTTGTCGATCCCCAGGGTGACGAAGAACATTCGCGACGACTTGGTCACGAAGTCAGCGAGGGTCTTCTGCGGCAAGTCGGCCTTGAGATCAACGACGGCCCGCTTGGTGAGGTCTTCCGAGCCCTCATTGGAGCTGAGGGCCTCGATCATGGCCCGCTTTCTTCCCAGCGATAAGTCCTCGTCGAAGAACGCCAACGGGACGAGGCTCTCACTCAAATACCACAAGTGGCGTCGCGCGAAGCCGTCGGCGAGCGCCTTGGCGAGGGACTTGTCCTCGTACCCGACCAAATCCTTCAGTAGGGCCAGGTCGTTCGCAGGGGCCGATGTGGGGCTCGGCGCGGCGTACCACGCGGGGACGTAGACCGAGACGATGAACTTGACGTACCGAAGGATGCCGGCGCTCTCCCGGGCAGTTAGGTTTGCCAGTCCCCGGAAGAGGTAGATCTTCACAGCGTAGATCAGCTTGGCCATCCAACGCACGTGATGGTGAGTCCCAGGCCGCCGGAATCGAATGCCTCGGGCCGGAATCCCGCCGAGCACGATGACGGAGAGCTCCAGGAGCTCGCGATAGTCATCCCGTGGCTGGACCCAATCGATATCCCACCAATCACGGAAAATCCCACGGCATCCCACCAATCGATAGAAAATGTCACCTTTAGTAGCTATGGCTGGGTTTCCCAATACATTTTTCACTAAAACTAATTATAATTTCAATAAATAATATCTCACTGCTTCCGTCGCCTCGCCCGTCGACAAACTTTGTTTACTAAATAGCTGACGCTTCATAAAAGTGTAGATGGCGTTCACGGCGTTCAAAAAGTGTAGATGGCATTCACAGAGTTCAGACAGTCTGGATATGACGTCACTGGAGGACACTATTTAGGTTAGGCTGGCCGTCCCACGGACGTAAATGCTACGAACGTTAGGTTAGGCCGTCCCGATCACACTTAATGGCTTAGAGCGGTAGGTTAGGTTAGGTTAGGTAAGGTTTGATAATGTTTATATTCTTCCAGTGACGTTAGTACTCTAGCGGTACCGTCCATGCCTTTGAACCTTGTTTATCTGGTTTTCGTATTTATTAAGACGATCACGGTGCGGAGTAGTAGAACACATTGTGTCGCGATGGGTAAACACATGGTGAACAGTAACACCGAAGATTTGTGATTCCCCGGAACAATTTTTGTTCCAATATTCTTAGGTAAGATACATTCGAAACAAAATAAATGTTACAGAATAGAGTCTGGAAAATGTGTAGTGAGTACATAGTTACATTTAGTAACATTTAAAAAGCCATTGTAAAAACACACATATGACCCAAACCCGGAGTAATAGGGATAGGCGGTCACCCTAGTGATGAAAGAGGAGCAATGTGGTTCTTCTACCATCACAAACTTTCCTCAAGGTAGACGGCATACATGTTTCGTGTCAGATAGTGTTATATATAACAAGCACAAGTTGTTAGGGCAGATACTTTTTTTTTCTTCTATTAGTTTCTTTAATATATTTGGCCTCAGCAAAAGGCAAAACTGCACATAAGTGTTTTTAATAAGGTAAGTTTGGTAAGTACGAGTATGTTGTTGTTACCAATCGCTTCCTCGCCAACAGGAATCACAGGTGTCTGACGAAGTTATGGTAGTGCCAGTCGATTCTTACACAAGTGATGACGAAGTAATATACCAGACTGGTACTAACAGCACTGACCCTTCACCAACCCCACCTTCATCAGACCACACACCAACCCCACCTCCATCAGAGCTCACACCAACTCCACTTCCATTTGAGCCAACAAGAACGCCGGGAACCAGCCAGTCCAGACCAGGAACCCGCCAGTCCAGGAAAGGATTCAATACACCTGTTTTAAACAAGAGATCACGTGTGGCACGTGATCATACAGTTAGCAACACTAATTCAACCAGTGCAGAAGCATTGTAATTTTTAAAATCAAGTATGGAACAACCCAACAAGGAAGACATGCCATATGCTGCAGGTATTATAGTGCGCAAGTGGATGGAGGAATTACCACCAAAAATGCACATTTCAATGCTAGCAAAACTGGCAGTGTTTCTTGAAGAAACTAAATCAGAGGCTTTAAATCAGATGGATCAGAACTCAGAATTTGTACTGTAAAAGGATAGTATCTGTACACTTACAGGAAATACTAATCCTTAGTGCCATTACATATATCTTATTATTATGCTATGGAGTTGGCATGATATACTTGTTATATATAATAATTGTCTGTAACAAGTGCAATAATCCTCAATACCCTTAAAGTAGTCGTCCAGACCCTTTTTTTTTTTGCCTAATTATGTTGAATGCACATTCAAAACACCTAATCCACCAAAAATAATTGATTTCCAGGCCTTATTTCCGTAAAAATACGACTTTTGTAAAAAGCGCGCGAAAAAAAAAATCTTCCCTCCAACAGGGCTACGACTGTTATTGATGACGTCAGAATAGGGATAGAGCTCCAATGTAAACATCTGTAACACCTGTCGGCAAATGTTATGATGAGCGATTGTACTTCAGTGTCAGACAGTGAATCTGTCACTGTGACAGAATTAGAGTACGAAGCTCAATCTGAGACCGAACTAAATGACGCTGGTCGCGTATATGAGGAAAACGAACTCAAGTCAGGTCAAGGGGATNAATTCTAGATGGGGGCGAACAAGCGAGTTAAAAAGAGTGAGTAAAAACTTTTCAGATTTAAAAACTGAAAGTTCGCCCAAATAAAGCCAACCATTTATTTGCAGTTTTTACTACCTCTAAAATTTTGGTATTCTTTTGAGATCTTTCGAGATTATAACGCCTAATCTTTTTCTTTATAAAACCCCTTGTTGTTGGAAATCGTTCATCACGTGAGTAGGGGAGAGAGATAGGGAGGAGGGAAGGAGTGAGGGACGGAAGGAGGGACGGAAGGAAGGACGGATGGAGGGAGGGAGACAGAAAGGAAAGATGAAGGGGGGGAAGGGAGGAGGAGACAGAAGGACCACCAGGTAGGAGGAACAGGTGTTGTAAGAGCAGTAAGGGAAGGAGAGAGGGGGGGGAAGGGAGGGAGACAAAAGAGTAGAGGAAGGAGAAAGGGAGGAAAGGGTTACTGAAATTTAAGAGGAATGGGAGGGAAGAAAAAGATGACGTGACAGAGAGCGAGAGAGAGAGAGAGAGAGGGGAAAAGGAGGAGAGAGAGGAGAGAGGGGAGAAAAAGAGAGAGAGGAGAGCGAGAGAGAGAGAAGAGAAGAGAGAAGAGAGAGAGAGAGAGAGAGAGAGAGAAAGAGAGAGAGAGAGAGAGAGAGAGATGGCAGGGAGGAGAGAGTGGCCCCCGTGGATTAACAACATCCCAGGGGAAGGGGGAGGAATGCATTGTACAGATTTTGAGAATATGAACGATAATTTTTTGGGAAAAATACGAAAAGGAACTGGAAGGAGAGGATCCGAGGCCTGTGTGTTCGCGATTTAGGTGGAGTGACTGTACCTGGTGTTGTGTTGCGTCCGTGTAGTTTTGTGGTGTTGCTGGTGTGTTGTACCTGATGCAAGGATGGTGTCCTTGTAACCCCACTTAAACCCTCCAAAACCAAACCTAACCTATACATAAACCTACCAAAAAACCTAACTTAACCCCACCTATCCCCCAAAAAACCTACCCTAATCCTAAAAAAAACCTACTGAGGGTGCCCTTAATCGCAAC
>JACEEZ010022112.1:321720-329633 GCA_016584305.1 Chionoecetes opilio
CCTTCTTGCTGGAAGTTTGTTCACATCCAACCTGTTCCTAAGAAATGTGACCGTTCTAATCCTTCAAACTACCGTCCTATAGCTTTGACTTCCTGCCTTTGTAAAGTTTTTGAATCTATACTTAATAAGAAGATTCTTAAGCATCTATCTGCTCACAATCTTTTATCTGATCGTCAGTACGGTTTCCGTAAAGGGCGATCTACTGGCGATCTTCTAGCTTTCCTAACTGAATCTTGGTCATCCTCCTTTAGGGGTTTCGGTGAAACTATTGCTGTTGCCCTGACATATCAAAAGCTTTTGATAGAGTCTGGCACAAATCTTTAATTTCCAAACTATCCTCATTCGGTTTCTATCCTTCTCTCTGTACCTTCATCTTAAGTTTCCTTTCAAACCGTTCTATTGCAGTTACTGTAGACGGACATTGTTCTTCTCCTAAATCTATCAATAGTGGTGTTCCCCAGGGTTCTGTCCTATCACCCACTCTCTTTTTAGTTTTCATTAATGATCTTCTAAGTCTAACTCAAAGCCCTATCCACTCCTACGCTGATGATTCTACCCTGCATTTTTCAATGTCGTTTATTAGACGTCAAACTCAACAGGAACTAAGTGATTCACGGAGAGATGCCACCGAGCACCTAACTTCTGATATTTTTATAATTTCTGATTGGGGCAAAGCAAACCTTGTTTTGTTCAATGCCTCAAAAACCCAATTTCTTCACCTATCTACTCGACAAAACCTACCAGATAACTATCCCCTCTTCTTCAATGACACTCAACTGTCTCCTTCTTCTACAATGAACATTCTAGGACTATCCTTTACTAAAAATCTGAATTGCATATATCACATCTCATCTCTTGCTAAAACGGCTTCTAAGAAGTTAGGTGTCCTGTGGCGTCTGCGTCCTTTTTTTTCTCCCTCCCAATTGCTTGCTCTCTACAGGGGCCTCATCCGCCCATGTATGGAGTATGTCTCACATGTTTGGGGGGGATCCACTCATACAGCTCTCCTAAACAGGGTTGAGTCAAAAGCTTTTCGTCTCATCCACTCCTCTCCTCTGACTGACTGTCTTCAATCTTTAAATCACCGCCGCAATGTTGCTTCTCTTGCTCTCTTCTACCGTTATTTTCATGCTCACTGTTCTTCTGAACTTGCTAACTGCATGCCTCCCCCCCTCCCGCGGCCTCGCTGCACAAGACTTTCTACTCATTCTCATCCCTATTCTTGCCATCTTACTAATGCAAGAGTTAATCAGTATCTTTACTCTATCATGCTTTTCACTGGTAAACTCTGGAACTCTCTTCTTGTTTCTATTTTTCCACTTTCCTATGACTTAAATCTTTTCAAAAGAAGAGTTAGACACCTCCCGAACTAAATTGGCTCAGCCCTCTTTTTTATCTTATTCTCCTACTGTCTACTTTATAGGGACTGGCAACTAAGCGGGCTTTGTGTAACCCATTTTTGTTGTGACCTTGGCCAGTCCTTTGTGATGTAAAAAAAAAAAAAAAAAAAAATCGACAAAGTACCACACGAGCGACTCTTAAATAAGGTTATGGCTCATGGAATAGATGGGAAGGTTCTTCTTTGGATCAGAGCTTGGCTAAGTAATAGGCAGCAAAGTGTTACAATTAATGGTTCTAAATATAAATGGGGACTGGTGACAAATGGAGTTCCACAAGGGTCTGTTTTGGGTCCATTACTATTTCTGATTTACATCAACGACTTGGATAGTGGGATTAGCATGTGATATCAGCAGTTTTGCTGATGATACTAAGGTAGGTAGGATTATTGGATCACAGTCTGATGTAAACATATTGCAGGGAGACTTAGATAAACTTAATGAGTAGGTAGTCAGATGGCAGATGGAATTTAATATTGATAAGTGTATAATGTGTATCAAAATGTGTATAAGTGTATCAAAATACACAATCGTTATGAATGCTGGTAGAAAAAACCCTGGTATAGATACACCACAAGTGCGTGTGGGCCCTTCGGACCCATGTATTGATGTTTGTAGTAGTAATATGTTTTAAACAACAATGTGAGTGCAAACTCCAATCGTGTTGTTGCTGTCGTTGGTCACTAGTCAAAGTGCCTCGGGGTAGACCACCTACCACCACCGTAGCCTGCCTCACCCTGACCCCACGCCTGTCTTACCCCAGCCCCACGCCTGTCCTGCAAGCACACACACACACACACACACACACACACACACACACACCAAGGGCGTAGCCAGGGGGGGGGCCAAGGGGGCCAGGCCCCCCCCCAATTCACGATAATTAATTAAAAAAAAGTATTTAGGCTGTAGCCTATAATTCAGTATAATGGTGAAATGAAAATCAATTAATTAGTTATGTAATGTTGCATGTATATTCATTCATTGTTAACAAAACAGCTTAGGCAAATATAATCAAACAATATTTCTATAATTGCTAACAGTGCAAACATTTCAAGTAAAATTTCCCTTTTAAGCGTCTGCCAATAAACAATATAGTTACCCTTTTTTGTAGGCGTTTTCTGTGCAAAATTTTTCAGCTGTTTTATAATTATGACAGTAATTTAATTATTATTTATAATAACATCTCTTTGATTCATCTTACTGATTAATATATAATTAAACAATTAAGTGCTTATTATTTTCCTATAAGAGATCAAATAAAATTAATATGGTATATATATTCACAATCTTTTTAAATAAACATGGCTTTGTTTATTCAGCTGATGTGCGGTGTGCCGCTGCTGGCTTTACCAATGAACAAAAGGTACAGAAAATTCCTTTATTTTATACTTTGTTTTGTTTGTTTGTTTGTTTGTTTGTTTAGAGGATTGGATTAGAGGTTTAGATTCCTCAGAGCCATAGTGATCTACCGCTGCAGCTTAGTGTTGGCCGAAGCCACCACCCCGGGAGGGGGGTCACAAACCCCGGCTAACACCCGGTACCCATTCACTGCTGGGTGGACAGGGGCTCGGGTTTTAAGAAAGACCGCCATCTATCTTCGCTCCGCCCGGGATCGAACCCGGGACTTCTCGGTTGTGAGCCGAGCGTGCTAACCACTACACTACGGAGTATGTTTATATACAATTGTTTATTATTAATTGTTTGCGATGGCCCCGTATATTTGTTAGGTTTAAACTTATTTTAATGTGTTAATATCGTAATTTGGAAGGTAGTTAGTAATCAGCTGACCTCATGCATTTACCGTAGATAACACTAAAGTCACCAGGACAACGTTTTTTTTCTGTTTACAGACGTCTGGTAGCGTTAATAGGTACATTTCTACATCCATGATTTCAGGAAAGTTAGAAGGGGCTATCTGGAGAGTCTGTGTCATTTTGTGTCTTCATCTGTGTCATAGTATGGCTATAAATGAACAAATTACAAAAATATCACCAGAGTGTCGACCAACAATAAGGTCGCCAATTAGTGTTTATTTACTGAGTGTCCTCCCCGCGTCGTCGTCGCCCGAAAAAAAACGAGTAGTGAAAATTTGAAACCGTTAATATTTGCAGATACAAAGCATAAAACAACGCTGAAACGGTAGATTATACAGGCATGATATAAACTACTGTGTATCATCTTCAGTGGCACTTAAAAATCAGTTGTGATGTTATACTTCGTAATATATGGCGCCTGGCGACATTATTGCAGCTGGCGACTATACTGTCATCTACGGTCAAAATTTTCTAAATATCAATATAAAAAATAGTACAGTATTATATCAGACTATCAGTGACTGACTCAATTATTTTTGACGGGTTAGAGTGATCATGTATGAGCCTGAGAGCAAAAAGAAGAAAACGATTCAGTCTGATCTTTCAAAGTTTTCAAAAAACAAGAGATCTCCTCTCCAAACAACTATCAGAGCTGTCAGCTCCATCTGTATCAGAACCAGCATCAAGTACAGTATCCTGGTCCTTCCAGCATCAGAAATTGAATCATGTTCATCTCAATTCATCCACATGTTAGTGCTGCCCATACCGACATTGGTTATGCTGTTGGAAGGCAGCTAACTGCAGAAGATCGGCAATTCTTTCTGGTGCCATGGAAGCCGTCTTAGGAATCAGATATGCCCTCATCTATGCACATCAAATCTGGGGTGAAGAGATGCCGGCGACTGCTACCTACCCACTTGAAAAACTTTCCATGGCTTGCGGTCAGCAAAGTTCCAGGCCAGATTGGGGCTTTTTGTGTGCCATGTGTCTTGTTTTCAACATCAGGTGTAGGTGGTCGGTCTAGTGGATTTGGACAGCTTCCTGGAAAGCTTGTAACCAAGGGCCTTGGAACGGTTTGATGATTTGACAGGTAAAAATGGAGCATTAACTTGTCATCAAACCAAGGAGTATCATAAAAGCAGTGTTGCTAACATGATAAATTTCAACAAAAATATTTCAAGAGAAAATGATAAATGTTCTAAATTATCAAAATCACGTTCTGAAGAAATCACACGTAATAGAGTAGTATTACACCCTATTGTGGATACCTTGCTGATGTGTGCTCGCCAAAATATTGCACTAAGGGGCCACAGGGGTGAGAGCAAAAGATTGGACCCAGAGGTGAAAGAAGACGAAGAGAATGATGGGAATTTTTGTGCCCTACTGCGCTATCGCATCAGGGCAGGAGATGCCAGCCTGAAGTCTCATGTAAAAGATCACAAAGGGAATGCTTCTTACTTGTCGCCTGATATTCAAAACGCCTTACTAAAAGCTGCTGGTGGCCTGCTGCAAGAGACAGTTGTGGAAAATGTCAAGCAGGCAAAAGTTTGGTCAATCATTGCGGATGAGACTATGGACAGACAAAATCGCGAACAGCTACCCATTGCAGTTCGATATGTTCTGCCTGACGACACTGGCAAATGGCAATGTTATGAAGAACCTGTAGCCATTCTTGACCTGTATAAAGAAATAGCATCTGAAACTAGTGAAAAAAGTCTAACCGGTGAGGCCATTGGAGGTGTGCTTCTAGAAAAGATGAAAAAACTTGGCCTTGATCTCCGCTCCTGCGTGGGTCAGGGATATGATGGCGCAAGTGCAATGGCAAGTAGCCGTGTAGGAGCAGCTGCAGTCTTCAAACGAGAATCGCCAAATGCAGAATATTTCCACTGTGCCATGCATAGCTTGAACCTCAGTGCATCAAAAGCCGTTACAGTTATTGAAATTCAGCATGCACAGGATGTTGTCAAGGAAACAACATCATGCTTCAAACACAGTGCTAAGCGAATGTCCTTGCTTAAAATCGTGCATAACTGGTTTTCCCTTAAGAAAAACTTTGCTGAAGTTATGTGAAACAAGATTTGTGAAACGCCATGAAAGCATTATGACTTTTGCCAGTTTATTGCCATTCATTGTGCAAGCCCTAGATGAAATGAAAACCTGGACATCATGTGAAACACGGAAGGTGGCACTGAGGCTGGAATGTTCTATTACCAATGCTAGCTTTATTGTAGCTCTAAACGTCCTTGAGACTGTATCGGGTCTGCTTCTGCCACTAACCCGCATCCTACAATCAGTATCTTATGATACCAGCCAAGCAATGGTGCACGTTTCTGGGCTGATTGATGTCTTGGAGAACATACGGAGTGAGGGGTCTGAGTTCACAGTTGTCTTCAAAAAAGCCTCAGATCTTGCCAAAAAGATGGGAGTTGTAATAACAAAACCTCGGGCAGCACAGCGTTCGGTATACAGAAAGAATGCTGGTGTTGGGTCATCCATTGAAGACTACTATAGGATCAATGTATTCTACCCAACTGTGGATGCAATTATTGTTGACCTGAAACATCGATTCGGTGAGCGTCAGCAGACAGCAACTGGCATCAGTTGTTTGATTCCATCGCTAATGGACTTTGGAATAAAAAAAGCAAGAACAATGGAAGTCATTGCTTGCTGTAATTGAAACCTATCACGACTGCTTGGATGTAACTGCAGCAGATCTCCACGGTGAGTTTGAACTGTGGAGAAAGCAGTGGCAGAACTCTGAAGAGCGTCCACAGTCTGCCCTAGCGTCCTTAGATAGCTGTTATGAATATTATCCAAACATCAAGACCTTTCTCCAAATGCTTGCAACTCTTCCTGTAACCACGGCTGAAGCTGAACGGCTTTTTTCTCGCATGGAGCGTACACTGACTTCAATCAGGGCATCCATGTCAGAAATTCGTCTTCAAGATCTGGTGCTACTACAAGTTAACAGGCGACATGCACCAAGTTTGATCAAGGGGAATGACAGGTTCGCAGCTACGACAGCTCGTCGCTTAAGATTTTTGCTGTGAGTCTGAGACGTTCAAACTGCACCTGCCATTACATACAGGCTACACATTACACACAGTTAAATACTGTGTTTGTATATACTAAATTTCTTTCTTTTCTTTTAATTGCGTCCCTACTTTTGCCCAAAATAATATTAACGGTGCTACACAAGTATCAAATAGCTTTAATATACTTGTATGTTATTCTTCCTCATTTTCCCTTTTTACTCAGAATAATTATTTATTCATTAGCTGCTACCAGAGTGTATATATTGTTTCAACATTATCCTTCTGCCTGTATTATTTTTCATAAATATATAAATGCTATGAACTATAATGGATACTAATACAATTATTATTGATTGCATCAATACCTGTTCCCAACGGTTAGGTTTGCTTTGTTTATTGTTCATTCATTCTGAACCTTTTAAGTTATAGAAATTTTTCAGTAGTACCTATTATATTTTAAATATTATTTTTCTTATATTATATATGAGATTTCCCCAATAGCCATGATGTCGTCTTGGATGATTAAGCGACATAAGTTCATTCCTCCTACTTCCCAGTCATAAGTATACACTTGCTTGTATAATCCTACTTAATGTGTCCCTATTCAGAGCAACACCTTTTTATATTTGTTCACAGCTTTTATTATTCAACACACTACTTTAGGTGTATGGTATATTTTCATCAATTTTACTATATTGAATATCATGCAAAGAACCAATAAATGACCCCCCATAGGGCTCAAAATGCCCCCAATTAAGTCATATCTTCAAAAAAATTATCTGGGGGGGCTTACAGCGCCTCCCAGACCCCAGCTGATAAGCCACCCACCCCTCAACCATCATTGGGAGGTGGCCCCCCCCAATTATTTTTCTGGCTACGGCCTTGACACACACACACACACACACACACACACACACACACACACACACCACCACACACACACACACACACACACACACAAACCCACACGACACCCTCACAACACAACCAGGCACCACGGCACACACAACCACAAACACGACCCCCACACACAACAGTGAACACACACCACACAGCCGACTCGGCCACATAACACAAGATGATACAAACACAGATATAACGCCAACACTCACAGCACGCACACAAACGTAAGTACATCCAAATCTACGGAATTAGGAAATCGGCAAAACTACAGCACACATTCCTACACAATCTGAAACAATATTTTAGCACCATAACCCCCTTCAAATTTCCCAACGACATGGGACCAAGCTGTTTACCCAGCTCAAGATTTATTGTGGATTGTTTAAGTCCTACTCTCACCAAAAGTTAATTTACCGTTTCGGCTACCAAAACAGACAGACACACACACACACACACAGACACACGGCTACTCCTATAGTATATTACAAGTGCTTGTGGGCTCTTCGGACCATGTATTGATGTTTGTAGTAGTAGTATATATTAGCAACAATGTGAGTGCAAACTCCAATCGTGTTGCTGGTGTCGTTGGTCACTGGTCAAAGTGCCTCGGGGTAGACCACGTTCCGTGTGATTCCAACCCTATGTGTTCCGTGAATCCAACACACACACTCACACACGCACACAAAGTTAAGTCCATGAGTCTACTGAGCTTGTGGAATGCGGCAAGAAGTTACCGCAGAGTTTTTCCTGTAATCTAATATTCC
>JACEEZ010022113.1:0-25000 GCA_016584305.1 Chionoecetes opilio
AAAAAGAAACCAAAAAAAAGCTCCCCCTCCCTACCCCCCTCCCGCCCCCTCCGTTCCCCTGGCGCGTACAACAAAGCCTCCAACACAGAACCAGTCAATAAGTCCCCCAGCAAAGCAACATAATACACCATCATCCTTTTTCTTTGACGACGAACATAAAGATTAAATACTACGACTTTTTACCTGTGATTTTGTACCTTTATCTCATTACCTATACACAGAATTCACCACCATAACGCGTGATTCCTATTAATATCCATCGCTCACCTCACAAGTGGCGCCATAGGTACACAAAAAAGTACAGGTACCTAAAGGTACACGATACAGACCCCGATACGTTTTACTGGGGGTCTCTCTCTCTTCTCTCTCTCTCTCTCTCTCCTCTCTCTCTCTCTTCTCTCTCTCTCTCCTCTCTCTCTCTCTCTCTCTCTCTCTCTTTTTTTTTTTATTTTTTATTTAAACAACTGACATCATGGTTGACATGGGGCTACAAGTAGCAAGAGGTTGGTGAAGGCAATGAGTGGCAGAAGCTAAAGATGTCCCCTGTCCCGGGGACATCTATCCGAAAGCTATGCCTTATAGGATAATAACTAAATATATAATGTATATAATGTTACAGACTGAGGGTCACTGTCTGTCACAGGCACTTATCAGGCGCACTATTGACACGTACACTGTATGTCACTGTGTCACTGTGTCAATGTGTGTCACTATGTGTGTGTCACTGTGTGCCACTATTGACACGACACTGTGTCACGCCTTACGGGCACTAAAGCGGATATAAGCAGCACCATTTTTGGGCCGCCACCTTCACCTGCTGGGTGTTCATGGCCACGACATTCACCTCAACCGTGAAGGCGTTCCACAGTGTCGCCGTGGCCCAAGTAAGGGCTCGCTGTCCCATCACGGTGTGGGTCCTCGGGGCCTCGAGGAGAGATCACCTGACACCACCGTCCTCGTAGCGCGCTTCTGACCTCCTCCACGGGACCCGAAGTCCTGCAAGGTGGGAAGAGTGTTGCACCTGGGCCTTGTGCAACACTGTGAGGGCACCGACTCTCCTCCGGTGCCCCAGGCTGTCAAGCTGGGAGCGGGGATCATCCCGCCGCTGCTCCTGCTGTAGTCGTTGTTGTTATTGTTCCTGGTGTTGTTGGAGCTGTAGCTGATGTTGTTGTTGTGGTCGTCGCTGCTGCTGCTGCCACTGTTGCCGCTGGCGACGTTCCATGTGATATTGGTCATCGGTTGTGGGTATGAGGCGCTCAGCACGCCTCTGCACTTTGTCCAGCAGTGACAGGTGTCACTGGGCACTACTCATCCAGGTGAGAGGACTGTACTCCATGATGGGCCTCACTTGGGCCTGATACAGCCACATGAGGCCGTAAGCGTTGAGCAGGTGCCTTACTCGGCGCAAGAGAGTCACCCTCAGGGAGGCTCGACGCGCCACTGTCTCCAGGTGGCGATCAAAGCGGAGCCTGTAGTCAACCTCCACCCCTAGGATGTTGATGGAGTTCTTAATGGCAAGGGTATCGTCCCCAAACTTCAGCTTCCCCTCGAGTAGCCTGGGGTCCTCCCTTGAACGTGATATAACCATGGCCTGGGTCTTCTCGGCAGCAAACTTGACTTGCCACCGTCTTCCCCTGGCCGTGATGTCACCAAGTTGACGATTGGTGGCATCTATCACGATCGCAGTCTCCTCTCTGGTGTAGGTGTGGGACACGGTGCAGTCGTCAGCTTAGACAGACGCCACAGGGAGGCTTTGGAGGAGGTCATTGAAATAAATGTTCCGCAGGATGCGGCCCAGGACCGATCCCTGTGGAACGGAAGCCTCCACCGGGTATGTGGCTGACGTACTCCCATTTCTCATTTTAGACGTGCTCTCTCTCTCTCTCTCTCCTCTCTTCTCTCTCTCTCTCTCTCTCTCTCTCTCTCTCTCTCTCTCTCTCTCTCTCTCTCTCTCTCTCTCTCTCTCTCTCTCTCTCTCTCTCTCTCTGCTCTCTCTCTCTCTCTCTTAATTCGTCTATTGCAAACTCTGCCTGTGCCATAATACCAAAAGTTATAACGAGAATCTGACAATACACAAAACAAAGACGAGAGAGAGAGAGAGAGAGAGAGAGAGGAGAGAGAGAGAGAGAGAGAGAGCGAGAGAGGAGAGAGAGAGAGAGAGAGAGAGAGACGAGAGAGAGAGAGAGAGAGAGAGAGAGAGAGAGAGAGAGAGAGAGAGAGAGAGAGAGAGAGAGAGAGAGAGAGAGAGAGAGAGAGAGAGAGGAAGAGAGAGGAGAGAGAGAGAGGAAGAGAGAGAGAGAGAAGAGAGAGAGAGAGATGAGAGAGAGAGAGAGAGAGAGAGAGAGAGAGAGAGAGAGAGAGAGAGAGAGAGAGAGAGAGGAGAGAGAGAGAAGAGAGAGAGAGAGAGAGAGGAGAGAGAGAGAGAGAGAGAGGAGAGGATGAGAGAGAAGAGAGAGGAGAGAGAGAGAGAGCAGCTGAAGAAAGGCGAAGAAAACGATTCTTCAGGGCCCTGCTCACTGAACGAATCCCTCTCCTCACCAATCCTCTCCTCCCCAGCCCACTCCACCCATTACAGCATCACCCACAGGTGCTTACACCATTGCCATACGCTGCTGCCGCCTCCCCATACCATCACTAAGGGCAAGGAATGCACACGCTGGCCTCAAGATCCTGTTTGCCAACGTTCGAGGCTTCAGGACGAATGTCGGCGAGCTAACACACACCGTCCTCAGAACAAAGCTGACGTCGTGGTGGCCGTCGAGACGTTCCTGACTGATGAGTGTGTGACATCATGTGGCAGAATCCCGGGCTATTGTCACTGGATGCGGCGTGGATCGAGGCACCGGACAAGCGGCGGCGGTGTAGCAGTGTGTCACCGTGAGGGACTGCACTTCAGTTACTGCCTGTCCCGGTCCCGAGGAGATAGAAGCGATGTTCTTCCGCCTTCTCCTCACAGACAAAAGTGCTGTCTTGTTATTCGCTCTTTATCGCCCACAATGGCACGGCGCAGCACCCTTAGCCTTCCTTACCGACCAGCTGGACACCATCTTGGCCACCTGTGACTGCCAGAACAGCGTTATCGTGGGCGACCTGAATCAGCACTTGGTGAAAAGGGCCTTCACAGAGTTGACAGTGGTCCATGGGCTCACCAATCACGTCACCTTCCCCACACACGTACGAGGTGGCTCTCTGGACCCAGTGGTCACTGATCTTCCTGCAGACTCAGTGCAGTGCAGCCAGCTGAACACAGTTGGTAGCTCTGATCATCCTGCAGTGCTCTCCCACATTGGCCTACACCCCGCCAGCGAGGAAACATGCCAGCGGGTCATTTGGCTGTGGGAAAGAGCTGACTGGCTGGCCATCAAGCGCGTCCTGTCTGACACTGACTGGGCCGCCGCGCTTTGCGGTGACGTGGATCACAATGTGGCCACCTTCACCGCCATTCTCCTTGCCGCGCGGGACCAACATGTTCCACATAGAGTGTACGAGGCTGAGCCGCGAGACCAGCCGTGGTTCGGTTTCAGGTGTCGCCTTGCCGCGGAGGATAAATACAAGGCCTGGGTGCGCCTAAAGCGCCGCCCCAAACAGAGGAACAAGGCCCTGCACCGCGCCACCTGTAAGGCCATGACCAGGACAGCTTCTTGGGCCAGGAACAGGTGGGAAAACGACGTCAGGAGGAAATTAGCCTCCAATCAAGTTGACCCCAAGCAATGGTGGTCCTTGGTGAAGGAGAGACCAGGCACCGTCACATAGGAGAGAATCCCGCCCCTCATCACACCAGCAGGAGACTGGGTGGTAAAAATCCAGAAGGCAGACCTCCTGGCGACGCACTTCAGCAGGAAGATGACGACACAGGACCCTGAGAGGCAGCCACCTCAACTTACCCGTATGTGTTACCTGGGCCTGGACAGCCCGGTGGTCACGGAGGACATCGTGGCCCGCCTCCTGCGTACCGTCAACACCAAAAAGGCGTCTGGGCCTGATGGTGTGAGTCCCCTCCTGCTCAAGCACTGTGCAGATGAGCTGATAAGGCCCCTCACGCACATCTTTCAGCAGTGCTTCTAAACGGGCGCCTGACCAAGCCTGTGGAAGGAGGCTTGTGTCACGCCCGTACACAAGAAAAAGGAGAGGACTGATCCAGCCAACTATCGTCCAATCTCGCTCCTGTCAGTTGTCAGCAAGATCTTAGAAAGGATTATTGCAGAGCAACTGACCCGCCACCTAGAGGAGCACCACCTGATGTCCCCTAGACAGTACGGGTTTAGGAAGGGACGCTCCGCCTCGGACCTGCTTCTCCTGCTCTCCAAATCATGGCAGGACTCCCTGGACTCTGGCCGCCCATCGCTGGTGATTGCCCTGGACATCGCCGGGGCCTTTGACTGTGTGTGGCACAAGGGCCTCCTGGCAAAGCTTGAATAGCTCGGCATCACGGGACACCTGCTGGCGTTGTTCTTGAGCTACCTGCACAGCCGGAGTCTGAGGGTGGTGGTGAATGGGAGCACGTCAGCCACGTACCCGGTGGAGGCTTCCGTTCCACAGGGATCGGTCCTGGGCCCCATCCTGTGGAACATTTACTTCAATGACCTCCTTCAAAGCCTCCCTGTGGCGTCTGCCCATGCTGACGACTGCACCGTGTCCCACTCCTACACCAGAGAGGAGACTGCGAACGTGATAGATGCCACCAACCATCAACTTGGTGACATCACGGCCTGGGGAGGACGGTGGCAAGTCATGTTTGCTGCCGAGAAGACCCAGGCCATGGCTATATCACGTTCGAGGGAGGACCCCACTTTACTCGAGGGGAAGCTGAAGTTTGGGGACAATACCCTTGCCATCAAGGACTCCATCAACATCCTGGGGGTGGAGGTTGACTCCAGGCTCCGCTTTGACCGCCACCTGGAGACAGTGGCACGTCGAGCCTCCCTGAGGGTGACTCTCTTGCGCCGAGTAAGGCACCTGCTCGACGCTGACGGCCTCATGCGGCTATATAAGGCCCAAGTGAGGCCCGTCATGGAGTACAGTCCTCTCACCTGGATGAGTAGTGCCCAGTGCCACCTGTCACTGCTGGACAAAGTGCAGAGGCGTGCTGAGCGCCTCATACACCCAACCGACGACCAATATCACAGGGAACGTCGCCCCCGGCAACAGTGGCAGCAGCAGCAGCGACGACAACAACAACAACATCAGCTGCAGCTCCAACACCAGCAACAACAACAACAACAAGAACGACTACAGCAGGAGCAGTGGCGGGATGATCCCCGCTCCCAGCTTGACAGCCTGGGGCACCGGAGGAGAGTCGGTGCCCTCACAGTGCTGCACAAGGCCCAGGTGCAACACTCCTCCCACCTTGCAGGACTTCGGGTCCCGTGGAGGAGGTCAGAGCGCGCTACGAGGACGGTAGCGTCAGGTTATCTCCTCCTCGAGGCCCCGAGGACCCACACCGTGATGGCCAGCGAACCTTTACTTGGGCCACGGCGACACTGTGGAACACCTTCACGGTTGAGGTGGATGTCGTGGCCATGAAGACCCAGCAGGTGAAGGTGGCGGCCCACAGATGGTGCCGCTTACGTCCGCCATAGTGCCCGCAAGGCGTAACACAGTTTTGTGTCAATAGAGATACATAGTGACACACACACATAGTGACACACATTGACACAGTGACACAGTGTACGTGTAAATAGTGTGCCTGAAAAGTGCCTGTGACGGACAGTGACCCTCAGTCTGTAACATTATATATTTAGTTTATCCTATAAGGCATAGCTTTCAGATAGATGTCCCCGGGACAGGGGACATCTTTAGCTTCTGCCACCCATTGCCTTCAACAACCTCTTTGCTATTTGTAGCCCCATGTATACCATGTCAGTTGTTTAAATAAAAAAAAAAAAAAATAAAAAAAGAGAGAGAGGAGAGAGAGAGAGAGAGGAGAGAGAGAGAGAGAGAGAGGAGAGAGAGAGAGGAGAGAGAGACGAGAGAGAGAGAGAGAGAGAGAGAGAGAGAGAGAGAGAGAGAGAGAGAGAGAGAGAGAGAGAAAGAAAGAGAGAGAGAGAGACGGAGAGAGAGAGGAGAGAGAGAGAGAGAGAGAGAGAGTGCAGCCAAGATATCATTCCAAATAACTTTAATGAACTAACTTTCCTAAAAAAAAAAATCTCACATCGTTAATTAAACCAAGCTCTAGACTGATACAATTACCTATCCTTCCATATACACGCCTTCATCAACGCGAGACTATATATCACGGTGAAAGAGCTACAAATAACAAGGTCGTGAATGATTGATAACCTACAGAACTACGAAGACAATTTTTCACTGCACAATATTTCAGAGAACAAAACCACTCACTGTATATTCCTTTCCATCCTCTTTGCCTTGACATATGGTTTACTACAGAAAACAATGCGAGGGAGGGAAGGGAGTATTACAATGATGTAAGGTGTTAAGGGTTAAGGGTGAGAATGGTAGCGTGTATCCATGAAAACCGTCATTATGATGGATGATGAAAGGGCTCTCTAGGATAAAAAAAAAAAATCGTGTTTGTACATTCTGAAGTGTGACAATGATTAATGAGTTTTATATAAAGGTGGAAATAGGGCGTGTGTGCATGACAATGAAGGGAGGTATCGGGGCATTTAATGAGGCCTGGAGGGGGGGGGAGGAGAGGGGGAGGGGTGCTAGGAAGTTCAATTAGTAAGTGTATTGTGGTCCGTGATAATAACAGTGCATGATAATTAGTGTATTGACAGATAATCGGTATATTAAAATTAGTTGAAAACATAATGATTAACATATAGGTTAAACTGTATGATTCGTAGATTAAAGAAAAGAAAAAAGAAAAAAAAACCTGTATCAAAGAGAAAAAAGAAAAAAATATTCAATACCATATTTGAACACAATATTTATAATCAATAAAATTAAGACAACTGAAACATACGATATTATTAGAAAAACTGAATAATAAATCATGATAGCACTAAAACATGTACACAAAATAACATAATGACATAAATACTTGAAAACAGGAACCATAAACAATAAAATTACGACAACTGAAAACAAAACTATTAGAAAAAACAAACAAAAAAAATCACGATAAAAATAATTATCGCACAGAACATCAAGAATACCAAGACAACAAACAAAATAAATAATAAAAGGGAAGGAGAGAAGAATGAGTTATGGACTGGATAGACGCGCAGAGAGATCATCGTATGGTATTTTCCCTGGTATTGACAAGCGGTTTAAATAAAGGGGGTTTAAAGGGACTGAGGAACTGCCGCAAATCCATATGAATATAGCCACATTCCGGCAGGAGACTGGGTGAAAAGAGGTCCAACGCGCGCCACCCTGTCGCCGCTGACCCGACACGCCCGATGAGCGGCAGGGCGACGGCAGGGCAATGGACGGTTGGACGGTCACACAGGACAGGGAGGTGTTTATGGTGTGTGTGTGTATTCATCTAGTTGTATTTATCTAGTCGTATTTTACAGGGCCAGAGCAACGCTTCGTATTGCCCCGTCTCCATATCAACATTTTTCATCATTCTTCCTTAGTGCTTAGTGTTGGGGGAGGCCACCACCCCGGGAAGCGGTTCACAACATGGAGGTAGAATAAAGAGAAGATGCCCTGCCAGCCCCGCGCCTCACCAGAAACTGAGGTCCGTCTGTCGGGCTGAAGCCCCGCCCACGGCTAGCAGACCTCGCTTGTCACAACGCCCTGCGCGGTATTTCCATTGAGATTGGATGGGTTTTACGCCCATGTATTATTATATTACAACTTTTATTTAAAACATAAATAAGAAATACATAAAAAAGAAAAATATAAGTAAAAAAAATTTAATACATAAATTACTATATATAGTACATGGAGAGAGGGAGAGAGAGAGTGTGTGTATGCTACTGGCGAGTGAAGTGAATGAGTTTTGTGTATATCTGGTGACTCCTAACTCTAACTAACTAACTCTAATTTAGACGTCCAACTCAGCAGGAACTAAGTTATTCACGGAGAGATGCCACCGAGCGCCTAACTTCTGATCTTTCTATAATTTCTGATTGGGGCAAAGCAAACCTTGTTTTGTTCAATGCCTCAAAAACTCAATTTATTCACCTATCTACTTGACAAAACCTACCAGATAACTATCCCTTCTTCTTCAATGACACTCAACTGTCTCCTTCTACAATGAACATTCTAGGACTATCCTTTACTAAAAATCTGAACTGGAAATTTCACATCTCATCTCATGCTAAAACAGCTTCTAAGAAGTTAAGTGTGCTGTGGCGTCTGCGTCCTTTTTTTTCTCCCTCCCAATTGCCTGCTCTCAACAGGGGCCTTATCCGCCCATGTATGGAGTATGTCTCACATGTTTGGGGAGGATCCACTCATACAGCTCTCCTAAACAGGGTTGAGTCAAAAGCTTTTCGTCTCATCAACTCCTCTCCTCTGACTGACTGTCTTCAATCCTTAAATCACCGCCAGAATGTTGCTTCTCCTGCTCTCTTCTACCGTTATTTTCATGCTCACTGCTCTTCTGAACTTGCTAACTGCATGCCTCCCCCACTCCCGCGGCCTCGCTGCACAAGACTTTCTACTCATTCTCATCCCTATTCTGTCCATCTTCCTAATGCAATAGTTAATCAGTATCTTTACTCTTTCATCCCTTTCACTGGTAAACTCTGGAACTCTCTTCCTGTTTCTATTTTTCCACACTCCTATGACTTAAATATTTTCAAAAGAAGAGTAACAAGACACCTCCCGAACTAAATTGGCCTACCCCTCTGTTTTTATTTTATTCTCATACAGTCTTCTTTATAGGGGCTGGCAAATAAGCGGGCTTTGTGTTACCCATTTTTGTTGTGTCCTTGGCCAGTTCCTTGTGATGTAAGAAAAAAAAAAAGAAAAAAAACCTCGTCCTACAACTTGCCAGTCATATGTTTCCCAGTATGGTGACACCTCACCTGCAAATATTTTTCGGCAACTGCCTGTGTCAAACATATGATCACTAAGATCATTAAGATTTCATCTTAACTCTGCTTTTAACAAGAGAAATGTTTATAATCTTTACTAAATGCTGAGTCACTGCATCATTACACTGGCTAGGTACAGTTAGTATTGGTACAGATTCCAGGGGGAGGCAGTTACCACTCGCAATATCTAGCATATCATTACGTACCAGCAACTTCTTATAGGCAGCAGAAAACTGTCTGACTGGGATTATTATTGCATCCTCCATACTTACTTTCCCAAAAAACAGTTCTATATGGTCTTGACTTATTTATACGTCATTAATAATTTAAGTGTTGAACCATTAGATGCAATTTAGTTTTCATGTAGGATCTGAAATCTCCGTGTACAAAAAAGAAATCCAAGAAAGCCTGTTTTTCGATTTGACTTCAGAACCAATATGCAGTCCATCAGATCATTTAAGTTATCTCATATGCGTTTCTGCTTTCACCAAAAAATATTTTACATTATATGAATTTTCCTTTTGAAGTGGAGACTTGTACTCACTTGCATTTAAGTTCCTGGAATTCATTATGTCAAAAACAGTGTTGAACATCATAATGAAATTGATAGTAGCTTCACAGCGATCAAAATTACTAATTTGTTCATGAAGACAAAATGTCAATGAATTTGCAACTGATTCACTGAGTAACTGTGCTGCTAATTTAACATAATTTTTTTTCTTCTCCAAGCAGCATGTGCAGCTCTCAGTTTATTCCCTAACTGAATCTGTTCGTGGTCTTGAAGCTCATGCAATCTTGCAATGAAGTCCCACTTCACTAAATGGCACTATCATCGACCAATATCTTCTTATTACCAAAACAGGTCCTCACAAGTTTCAACATGTGACAAGTATCTAGAAGCACACACACTGGTTGCTCTGTCACTGGGTGTTTAAGAGCTGATTCAATAGTGTCAAATGCAAAACTACACCCAAGATTACTAATCATAGCTATATTGGATGGTGCACCGTCATAAGTTAAGGAAATAACTGTGACACCTGCAGAATGCAGCTTTGTTAAGCATTGCGTGACTAAATTAGCTCCGTCCGCAGCACCAAGTCCCTACAATTAAGAATTATCCAACCGGCAACATCCACATGCCATTCACTGACACAACCATGAATGTTAGTCTATTTAGCTATGGGGAGAATATTGTCACCAATTTCAGTCCCCATGTCAACATATCCATGCATTTTTGTTCCGTCCCATTCAACCTGTTGTTTTACAGCCATTTCATCCATGATTAACAAACACAATGCAGGTTTTCCTTCATAGTGCAAAGTCAGCTAAGTCAGGTCAAGGCAAGGGAGCGGCTCCTACCACTTATTTTCTGCCAATCTTTGTATGGCCGCCGGCCGACCAGAATGACTTCACTTTTTCCGCGCCTCGGCCTCTCCCCTATATTCTACCTCCATATATATTCTACCTCCATGGTTCACAAACCCCGGCTAACACCCGGTACCCATTCACTGCTGGGTGGACAGGGGCTCGGGTTTTAAGAAGACCGCCGTCTGTCTTCGCTCCGCCCGGGGATCGAACCCGGGACTTCTCGGTTGTGAGCCGAGTGTGCTAACCGCCACACTGCGGAGTTCCCCTAGTGTGTGTGTGTGTGTGTGTGTTTAGATACCCTAAAGAAGACATGATTTAGCGAAGAGGAGGTGGAGGAGGAGGAGGAAGGTCGTCGTGCTCTTAATGCCCTGCAAGTAGCGGATAAAAAGGAGGCTGGCCTTGAAATGCACAGCAAATTCGGCAGTTTATTTCAGCAAGTAAAAACACCAAAATTTCCTACAAAGAAGAGGAAGTAAGTAGTCCAATTCCACCCGATGTTCCAGTAAGGTAAAGACGAAACTAGCATATTCTCAGAGCTTAATTGCCTCGCCTAAAGGGGGAAGAAGAGCGAGAGGTAAATATACAGATTTCCCCACATCGCCAGAGGGTTTAGCGCCCCGCCGGTCATGGAGAGGAGGATAATACAGAGCAAATAAAGGAGCAAATATACACTTTGGTTAACTTCCCGCTGAAAGGAAAGACAAGCCAGGGAATTACAGATGCGTGCCACGGGGAGACAGAAAGAAGAGAAGGATAGAAGGAAAGAAGGAAAGGATAGAAGGAAAGAAGGAAAGGATACAAGGAGGAAAGAAGGAAAGGATAGAAGTAAAGAAGGAAGGATAAAAGGAAAGAAGGAAAGGATAGAAGGAAAGGATAGAATGAAAGAAGGAAAGGATAGAAGGAAAGAAGGAAAGGATAGAAGGAAAGAAGGCAAGGGTGGGCCTCGTCCTGCTCATCCTTACAGTGTACATACGTAGAGCCAAAACGAGTAAATAGTGGGATTTTTTTATTATTGGTATTTAGTGGTTTGTTATTTACTAGCTTTGCGTAGAGCCACATGAGGATTGTGAAGGGAAGGAAAGGAAGGAGGAAAAGTAAGGTGATGAGTAGACAGGATCCTAACTCCTGGTACACACAAACATGCAGGATACAGGAAGAAATGAATGACTGATCGTCTCGCTAATCTCTAGAAGCGCAGTGTCGTGAGGGATGGAGAGAGAGAGAGAAGAGAGAGAGAGAGAGAGAGAGAGAGAGAGAGAGAGAGAAAAAAAAAAAACTCAAGCACCTTACCTCACCCATCCATAAACGTAAAGTCTTATGGCGGAGACATCACCATTACAGGACGATCGGGTGCTCGTTTAATAGTGTAATGGGTGGTCTTGGTGGTGACGCCGCTCCGGTCATTCCCTGCCAAGTGGTGCCATCTATCGGCGTCAATTTATGTTCGGCGCGCCCTGAACGGCCATCACGCCACCTGTTTGTAGCACTGGCGCATCTTTAGTGCCATCGCTTATCACGCTGAATATTCCATTAGGGACTTACAGGCGTCGACACTCCCCCTGGCGCTTGTGAATAAGCTGCTGTTAACTTGTAATATTCAGGGGTGGAAGCGGTGCCGTTCCGTGCCAGGTTACGATGAGGCACGACTTGCTTCCTGGTGGCAGCGGGGGGGAGGCCTGTACGTATTACATAGGGTGACGCGGGGCAGGACGAGCGACGAGGGAGGTAGGGGATGGTTGTTAATGCACGCACACATGCACGCACTGATAACGATGGCTGACTTGCAAACTGGTGATAGATATTGATGGCCCGTATACAGTCTCTCTCTCTCTCTCTCTCTCTCTCTCTCTCTCTCTCTCTCTCTCTCTCTCTCTCTCTCTCTCTCTCTCTCTCTCTCTCTCTCTCTCTCTCTCTCTCTCTCACACACACACACACACACACACACACATACACCTAAAAAAAACATCTCTTTCCCACAAACCAAAAAAACACAAAATAAACTATGCTGACAAATAAATCAAACCAAATTTCACCACAAATCAAACATGAAAGCAAGAAGGATCACGTAACTTTCAAAGTATATAGATAACGGATTAAAAGAATGTGGAAACACTAAAAAAAAAAGTAAAATACATAACCCTTTCACGCCCAGATCTTTCCTTTGCTATAACAAATTGTATGTTGTCGAACCATAAAATTACGCAAACTTACTAAATATACCAAATTAGCAGGTGGACAAGGATACTAAACAGGTCATATCTATAAAATATTGCTTATACTCACTAAATATCATCTAATGGTAGCCAAATTACAATGGAAATTACGTTCTGGTCCTCAAGGGGTTAAGCAGTTCTGGGAAGGAAAGAAAATGTATTAGATGGAAGACCATTAAATAGTTAGGGATCCTTGAGCGTAACAATCTGCTTTTCTTCCTCATGAACGTTACTCAGGAGGAGGAGGAGGAGGAAGAGGAATTGGAAAACGCATGAATGTAACCGAGCCTATAAAGGTTGTCAATCTTACTCTTCAACTTTTTTCTTCTTTTAAAGCTTACCTGCCGACAAGACTTTCCCTTCTAACGCATGGGTGAGGGATGGAAATGTATCGATCCGTCAAGTTATAGTCATGGTCTTATTGTTGCTGTTATTAATATTGCTGTTGTCATAAAAACCGGCGTGCCTGAGATATTTGATGATGATGATAATAATGAATATTTTAAGACCAAAGAAGTGATGATGATAATGATGGAGATATGATGATGACTGCGAAAATCAATGAAATGGAGGAGAGATGTAGGGATCAATGTCAAAAGAGAAAAAAGAATGAGAGATGAATTTGCATAATGGAGTGGATTTGGATTTGATTAGGAGGAAGAGAGAGAGAGAGAGAAGAGAGAGAGAGAGAGAGAGAAGAGAGAGAGAGAATGGAGAGAGAGAGGAGGAGAGAGGAGAGAGAGAGAGAGAGAGGAGAGAGAGAGAGAGAGAGAGAGAGAGAGAGAGAGAGAGAGAGAGAGAGAGAGAGAGAGATGTAATTTAAGGAGTGTTGGATTGTTAGAGAGAGAGAGAGAGAGAGAAGAGAGAGAGAGAGAGAGAGAGAGAGAGAGAGAGAGAGAGAGAGAGAGAGAGAGAGAGAGAGAGAGAGAGAGAGAGAGAGAGAGAGAGAGAGAGGAGAGAGATGTAATTTAAGGAGTGTTGGATTGTTAGAGAGAGAGAAAGAGAGAGAAAGAGAGAGAGAAGAGAGAGAGAGAGAGAGAGGAGAGAGAGAGAGAGAGGAGAGGAGAGAGAGAGAGGAGAGAGAGAGATGTAATTTAAGGAGTTTGGATTGTTAGAGGAGGAGAGAGGAGAGAAAGAGAGAGAGAGAGAGAGAAGGAGAGAGAGGAGAGGAGAGAGAGAGAGATAGAGAGATGAGAGGAAATGTATTTAAGATGCTGGATTGTTACGCTCGCCAACTGCTCCGAGGCTTCAGAGTCGGCGGCACGGTTCAACAGTCAACGGCGGGCCTGCCTTGTTACCGCGCCGTCACTCCAACCAGTCACACTACCTATTCATCCAACACTACAATAATTGCACTTGTCAATATTATGTTGCACTAGTAAAGTTTTCACCTACGTACTGTTTATGTGCCCTATACATAATAGAGAAAGAGAGAGATAAAGAGTAAATCAATATCTGAAAGTCTACAAATCTGTAAACTGGAGCAATCAATGACTCGCGGCTGAGAGTTGACAACCAAATAAAAGAGGGAGGGAGGAAAAGACAGATAGACACACAGACACTCGGACGGCCAGACAGCAACGACACGGCCAACACATAAGGTAACAAAAAGATAAAAGTGTAAAAAAAGACTTATATGTACTAAAACTTAATAATTCGAGGACCGATCAATAATTATATCAAAAAAATTGCAAGACAAAAACAAGAGCAAGACAAGAAAGAAGTCTGAAAAAAATATCAAATAGATAAATAAATAAAGAAACAAATGTGTAAATAAATAAAGGTGAAAATTTACAGAGCAATCAAACGTGTATAACAGGTGTAAGGTAAGGACAAAGACTCACTTATGTAGTCGTCTTGTCCAGGATACCGTGACAGGATCTCGTTGTTAGTGTCTGGGTTGGGGGCGTGGGGGGTGTCCGCCCTCACCACCACCACCACCCACACCACCACCACCACCACGCCCACCCTCCATGCACCACCTCGGCACACGCCCATCACGAGGGAGGGTGTGTGGGTGTACCTGTGATCGTTTCTGTGCGTCAGGTGTTGGTGATGAGTTACTTCAGGAGGGTTTTGTATTCACTGTATTTTTTCCTTGTTTTTTTGTATCGGTTCTCGAAGTATCAAGTTTACGGACATACGTCTTATTGTGTTTTGGATTTTTTTAATCACTTTCTACTTGTTACTGTTATCTTGTCTCGGTGATAACATAACGGGTTACATCCTTGTGTGGGTCTCGGTGCGCTACTACCTCGTTATCATGTTACAAACGCATCACATGTTTTTCTTATATACCAAGATATCATTCATTCATTTATTTTTTTCCATGGTATTTTACGCGTGGCCTCGCCGCTGCCTAGACCTATCAAGAAACTGGCCCTATTTTTTCTTTACCTTTTATGTTTTCTGGTCTGCTCGAACACTATAAGTTTCTACGTCAAGATTTCACAGATACACAGGAGGGAAGGGGACACAGATTAACCAGTTGTCCCAGGGATAAGAAAGGAGTACTCACGGGATAATCTCTTTCACTAGATGTTAGGATTAGAGACGGAGAATAGAGAAAAAAACTACTGCCGCACTAACCCGCCCACTCGGTCACGAAAACGGTCTTCGTTGAGTCGTTTGCTCCCCGCGCCACTAAATCCTCAGGGCGGGGAACAGGACATGCCGGGGTACAATGTGCGACAAGCTAAGACATGTACTCGTGGCCTTTCAATTCACCTCATGCTAGCACTCACACGGTATTTATCTTCCCTTTCTTTAAATAATTATGGTCATTGTTTTATGATTTCATATTTAATTAAGAAGAACATAATAATACAAGGAAGCTACAATAGGCCTCGAAACCTACACGTGGTAGTTCCTGTAATTTATTTTCATTTGTTTATTAATATTTGTTCACATCACTTCAGGATCGCCTGAAGGTGCACGCTGGGGCGGGAGGTGACTCAGGGCCTGAGAGGTACAGTACGTACACACACACACGAGACACCGACAGATCACACCGTGAGGTCTGTAAAGGCACTGAGATGAGGTGGTGAGCCAGTCAGTCAGTATTCAGGTCTGGTCAGCCGCCGCGCTACCACACTCCCTCACTCGCGCCGGCCAGGACAGCACTGGGGACCTCAGTAGTCAGTGCCGCCTCAGTCAGCCTCACCGTCTTGCGGCCCTCACCCCGACACTGTACGGGTATCGACGCACGCGCGGCCGCTCACCGCAGGATACCCGGGAATGTCCTCAACACACGCCCCTGATGCCTGAGTCCTGCGTTGCTTCATGGCCTCTTAATCAGTGGTTAGTGCAGACAATAGTGAGTTTTAAAAGGAGGCTAGACAATTTTATGGATGGGGATGATAAAAAACGTGGATGTAGGTAGTGTTAAGTAACAGGAACTACGTGTAGGTCTCACGGCCTCTTGTAGCTTCCTTATTTTCTTATGTTCATTAATGTGTCCTGAGGACGGGAGGGTGGGACGTCTTGGGCCTGGAGTCGACACCGTCCCAGCAGGTGAAGGGAGGAAGTGACGCTCGTAATTTATACATGACACCTCGAGGACGACATGAACACCACTGATCGATAACGCGTGACATGTAACATATGTGGTGGGCACGCGAGCGATACTTCTGCAAATGAGTGATCAAGACGGTATAAAAATAGAAAAACTATAAAATACATCAAAACTTATCACAATACGATATAAACAAACCCGCCGGCCCGACACCCCCGCCGGGCTGCTTCTTCCCCGCCCCGCAACGCATCAAAACACGGCTGTAATTAGTAGTGTCATTTTCTTGGAGTCCGTGACCATTTTCTTCCTACCTTTTTTTCTCGAAGGATTTGATAACCTGGACCATTTTAAAGAAAAATTACCTCCTATGCCCCTTTGGGGGATGATGGCTAACTTTTCTAGAGCCCAATATTGAAAATGGCCGCCGCCGACATCTTGAAAAACATAAAATGTTATATCGCTGGCATCAGATGAGTTAGAAAGACGAATAAGGTGTCATTTTTTACTAATTCTGACATTATAAAACCACTGGAATGGTTATTAGAGAGTTTAGGTATCATTTTGACCTCTAAATCCAGGATGGCCACTGTCCGCTATCTTGAAAAACATGAAATGTAATATATTCGGCACAAGATAAGCTAGATGGATATGTGAGGTGTTGTTTTCCACTTATTTTAGCATGATAAACTCATTGGAAGTATTATTTTAGAGTTTCAGGGACATCCTGACATACATTTTCAAATATGATTCGGCGAAATTGGGAAAACATGCTGTATTTCATATCTAATATTTCTTTTCATACTTTTCCAGTTGCATCGCATGCCCAGAAACAATGAAATGGCAAACAAATATATATATAATATTAATTGTCTTCTGTTTCAGATGCATCGCATGCCCATCTGATGAAAATCGCTGACTTGTAAAGTGAATAAAAGAATGGATAATATAACAGACAGTGAAGAGTTACATGACAAGGCTTTAGATGAATACAAGTGCATTTTTCTCTGTGGAAAGTCATGTACAGCAGATGACAGTTTGGAAAACATTACACCTGAGAAGTGGGAATCCATCCGGGAAAAGTCTTTAAAATGGAGAGAACTTGATAAGTTTCAACATGTACATAAAAATGTGGATTGGGAAAAGAGACCTAAAGGTCACCACATGCATAGCACTTGCTACGCATCATTATCCAGCAAGCGCAAGCTCTGTCAAGCTGAAAAACGCAAACAGAAATCCGAGGAACTTCCTGAAAGAAATGAAGCATCAGATCAAGACCCTCCGCCTCCGCCAGAGGCCAGTGCACCTAAAAGGCTCCGCTCCAGCATGGGTGCCCTTCATGATAAGACTATATGTGTGTGGTGCATGAAAGGGGGATACAAGAGTAGTAATCGTGACAAGCAGATTTTACTTCTATCAAACAGTAGATGCCTGGACTAAATTCAAGTTACATACTGTCCGTCTGGAAAATGACGTCATGAGATTGAGACTTGACACTCTGATTGCATCCATCCCAGATAGCCAAACAGCATTTGGGTTGGAAATCCGCTACCATCGCTCGTGCTGGCGCAGATATGTCAGCGACCACAAGCCCCTTTCAGATGAAAGTACTCAACATCTGCAGCGTATAAGCCTCCGCGAGGCCCAGACTCTCTTCTTTCATCACATTCGTCAAGTCATCTTCAAAGACCATGAAATTCGGACACTGCAAAGTTTCCTGCAGGACTATAAGCGCATTATCTCAAATCACGGACATAACTCAGCAGTAAAGTCCAGCTAATTAAAGGAAATTCTCATCAATGAATTTGGGGGAGACACCAGATTTCATGAACGTATTCAAAAGAATGTGAGTGAACTGGTATATGATACAACAGCAGCAGGTACATACATTAAAGGTAAAGGTAAAGATGGGAGCATACGCTAAGCTGCGCGTGGCATGCGGTGCTCATCTCCGTGGCATTAGCCCTTAGAGCCTGTGGTGGGTGAGGACCCGTTACCCCGGGACACAGGGCTAGTGTGACTCCCGGGTTACCACAGTTACCTTCCCCAGGTTGCCCCCGGTACCCATTTATCAACCCCGAAAGGAAGGAAGAATAGCTGGGTAGGCTGGTCACCGGCTTGCCTTGGCCCAGGATCGAACCAGGGCCCGCAGATTCGTAGCCAGGCACGCTAGCCACTGCACCACGGAGGCGACATTGAGGAATTTACATACATTGAGACAGCAATATCTTCATTGGGTGTTAGCAATGATCAGTTGGTGATGAATGTTGCGGAACGATTCAAAGAGCAAGTCATCAGGACAAATACTATTCCCTGGCCCCCATACATACACGAGTTGGAGAAAGAAGAAGACTCTAATGAGCTCCTGCTGAAGCTGATCACATGGTTGAAAAACCCAAATAATTCTGCAATTGATGACAGTCAACCCGTCCGGTCGATTGCATCTATCCTCACAAGCTACATCACTGGAAAACGCACTGCATTTGAGATAGATCTCTCTGTTTTGCTACATGGACTGACCAAGAGTACGGCAATTGTCGACATAATGCACAACTATGGACTGGGCATCAGTTACAATGACGTACTTATGCTGTGCGATTTTTGGGTGGTCAATGACCTCAAGTGCTCATCTGATTGTCCGTTCGAACTAGCGGAAGGGTAAACCTACCATCGCTATAGTCGACAACGATGACTTCAAGAGCAACACACTGACCGGTTCTGGCCAGTCACACCGCACTAATGTCATGTTTGTGCAGCCAGAATCATTTGATCCAGAACATCCTTCTCAGAATCCTGAGGATCGACCAGTTCTTGGTGCCAACTTTGCAGGCAAATCTCTCGACAACTCTCAAAGACCTCGGAAGTGAAATGCAAAATGTCAACCCATACAAGACAGTAAAGCGTGGGGAACCACCTCTCAGGAAGCCACCAGCTGATGACAGTACTCAACAATGAATAGGGGCTCTAAGCTGAAGTCTGGTTGGTTGGCCATTCTGAACAATGAAAAACAGCTCCTTTCAAACACTCGGAATGTGAATAACATCAATCGGGTGAGAACAACAGTCCATCGCCATGCTAAACGCAAGAAGCAAAGAAAAGGGAAGCATGATGATTGCTCATCGAGTAAAATGAAGAAGGATGAACAAGCTGTACAGGATATAAGCGCATGCCTCACTGAATTCAAGTGTGATCCATTTGACCATACAAACCAGACACTTCGATCCTTACAGTCAGGAATCCCAGCCTCAGAGGCTCTCGCTGCTGACTTGAAATCAGCAATGGGGAATGGCACAAGCAAACTGAAGCAATTCATGCATGACAGAGTGTATTCCAAGACCAAGTCTCTCAACGATCGAGTTCCCCGTAGCAAGCGCAAGAACTTTTCAACTCAGGAATTGAAGAAAGCAGATGGTGTCAACCTGAAGGAAAGACTGAGGAAATGGAGCATAAAGCCTGGACCTCTGTTCTTGGACTGGTCGAAACGAGTGGTGTTCTGAAACTTGAAGAAGTCCTGCAGCATCGTGTTACTGTACTGTACTGTAGATGTACTCTCTCCAATTACTCTCTTAGCACCTTCTTTCTATATTATTTTGATCTACACCGACTAGGCAGCTGTGTCTCTGGTATTTTCCTAAAGTCAGGAATGACCAGGTGTCAGGTGTCAAGTGTCTGTCTCGCATGTCTCCAATTACTCTCTCTCTCTCTCTCTCTCTCTCTCTCTCTCTCTCTCTCTCTCTCTCTCTCTCTCTCTCTCTCTCTCTCTCTCCTCTCTCTCTCTCTCTCTCTCTCTCTCTCTCTTGCATCCTAGTACTGCTGAGGATAGGATATTTGGTAACACTCATGTATTGGCAACGCGCTCCTTGACCTCTCATATAAATATGGATAGCGCGTGATCTTCGGGGGACACCACGACTTACTCACTCTTCATTCCCGCTCAATCTTAGAGGTGACACATTCGCGCTCCGTCCGTGGGCAGCTAGGTGGCTACCCAATATATTCCATCACCCTGTTCTGCTGTTCTACTCTAGACTACAACCAATACAATCCATCTTCTGTGTACAAGTTGAGTACTCATTATTTACCCACACGTACTTTAAGGGAGACACACTCGGTATAGACATACACAGAGACCTTGAACCCACTCACCTCCGAGCCTCGCCGCTCGTCCACAAGCTACCACCGCCCGCTACTCACTTAGCCGATGTTCTTGCTCTGCCTCTACTCATTATATTCAAGCATTGTACCACCCTCCCGGTACATAATGCTAGCAGCGGTGTACAGAATGCTAGCAGCGGTGTACAGAATGATGGCAGCGGTTTTGGTCTTTTGTCTGTGTGTCTCTTTGTGTGGGTATGTGATCACCACGTGATGTCCCGCTGTTTGGTCTCCTGATGTCCCCTGATGTTCTAATGTTCCCGCTCTCTCCGATGTTGGTTCTACCCTGACCTCCTGCCCTACCCATGTTCCTGTTTTGATGTCGCGTGCCGCACGTCTGCACGCCTATCCTCTCTCTTGGTTGGATGTCCCGCACGCACGCCCACGCCCATGCGGCTCCTCGTGTCCCTGATGTTCCCGCGCGCCCCTGACGACGCTCTATATCCTGGTGTGGTATGTCACGTGCGACGCTATGCACGGCCTGCGGCCCACGCCCGCACCCACACGCCCGTTCTGATGTTGCGTGTGGTCTCTCGACGCCCGTGCCTCTCGCACGCCCTTCCCGTACACCTCATGGTGTGCATGTGTGTCTGTTCCTGTTCTCCTGATATCGTGCGGCTTATCTTCTCTCTCTGCTTCACGTGAGTCGTTCCAGCGAGTGTTATTACTTTCCTGTCACTAGAAAATTGTGACTTCATATTTTGCGTGTGTTACTATTTTTCTTGTCACTTGGAAACGTGACTCAATATCTTCTGTGCTCTGCGATATTCTGTGTGTGCCCTATATTTTGACCTTATTTGACTCATTTCTGTGGTTATATTTTTCATCTCAGCACAGTGTTGCTATATTTTGGGGCAACTTTTCTCATTCGAGTGCATTTTCTGTGATTATTTTTGGGCTGCAACTATTTTTATGTCATTTTCTTTATCTGGCTGTTCATTTTGGTAGATTTCTGACCTGCGTGTCTCCCTGCTAAACCTCTTGGGCTGAGGTTAGGAATTCGGTGTCCACACGTGTTCACCACCGCCCGCCCCAATCCCCCCCGCCGCCGCTCCCTGAATCCCCCCCCCCCCCCCCCTGGCCACACCTGCTGGTCAGGTCAGCCGGCTTATCGCCCGCCACCCCTCCCACCCATCTCCTGCCGCCCGCCAAATCTCACCCGCGGCCTCCCTCCCCATGGCGCCGCCCGCGCGCCTGCCCTCGCCACCCATCTCCCTGCGCCCTCGCGCCCGCGCGCCCACGCACCCGCCTTCCATGGCTGGTCTCTCTGAGCGTCCCGCACGTCCACGCCCACGCCCATTCGGCGATGCCTACCCTGGCATCGTGTCCGCCTCATGCCTCAACTTATCTCTCCTTTCGTTGGCTTGACTGTGCTTTCGGCTTGTGTCGAGATTAGATACCTGCAGAATGTCTATCTCCTCGCTTTGCTGTTTGCCTGTATGAGTTTTTCAGCGCGTCTTGGACAAGGAGTAGATCCTCATTTTTTGTGTCTGTGTTGATACACAGTGTGTAAGTACGTTTCATTTTGGTTATAATTTTCTACTTGGTATACTGCTTTGAAGACTTTTAGATCTGGAATCTTAGTCATAATTTCAACTTTTGATATTGTGTAATGTTTTCATGACCATTTTTCTCTTTCGTTGGCTAATCCTGGTATTTCGGCTGGTATGGAGTATAGACAACTTTTATGGGTATTTCTTGCTTTGCTGTTCGCTTGTGTTCAGTTTCAGCGCGTCCTTTGACAAAGGAGTTAAAATGTTCAAATTTTTGTGATAATGTATACGGTTTCTCAAGACCAATGATGTAATTTTTTGCGTACTTTGCGTACTTCCACGACTGGTAGCGTGGCTAACTCTGTAATGTTTCACCTTATTTATGTGGCTGACTTATTTCTGGTTCAGCTTATTTCAGTCCCCTGCTTCCATGGCATAGTGGTTAAGTTGTTAACTTAACATATATTCTACTTCGGTGTGATTTATCCTCCCATTTTTTTAGTGGTAGGCTTTTAACATATATTCTACTTTAGTGTGATTTTTTTTATCTAATCTTTTGTGTGATTTTTCTCATGTTATCTTTGATGTAGTATTTTCCATATTTATATTGTTTTGAGTGATTCATTTTCATGTTCGTCATTTTTGGTCATAGATATTTTTCTCTCAATTTTTGGTGTTGCCATTCAGCTTCCTTTTTACCCCTTACGGCCCCTTATATATCTCCAATATTATGTCTCTATCTTTATATCACCTATAATACGTGAGGACACGTATTTTTTTGACGAGGGGGTATTGTACTGTACTGTAGGTGTACTCCCACCAATTACTCTCTCCAACTACTCTCTTAGCACCTTCTTTCTATATGCTTTTGATCTACACCGACTAGGCTGCTGTGTCTCTGGTATTTTCCTAAAGTCAAGAATGACCAGGTGTCACGTGTCAGGTGTCTGTCTCGCATGTCTTCAATTACTCTCTCTCTCTCTCTTAGCAGTACTGTACTGTAGGCTAGGATATTTGGCAACACTCATGTATTGGCAACGCGCTTGACCTCCCATATAAATATGGTTAGCGCGTGACCTTCGGGGGACACCACGACTCACTCACTCCTCATTCCCGCTAAATCTTAGAGGTGACACATTTGCGCTCCGTCCGTGGCTGCCCAATATACTCCATCACCCTGTTCTGCTGTTCTACACTGGACTACAACCAATACAATCCATCTTCTGTCTACAAGTTGAGTACTCATTATTTACCCATACGTAGTTTAAGGGAGACACACTCGGTATAGACATACACAGAGACCTTGAACCCACTCACCTCCGAGCCTCGCCGCTCCTCCACAAGCTACCACCGCCCGCTACTCACTCAGCCGATGTTCCTGCTCTGCCTCTACTCATTATATTCAAGCATTGTACCACCCTCCCGGTAAAGAATGCTAGCAGGGGTGTACATAATGCTAGCAGCGGTGTACATTACAGCCGAGTGCCTTGCCATCTTCAACGTCAATGGAACAATCCGTAAATCACAGAAAAGCAGGCTTCAACAAAATCGAACTATGACTGTCATTCAAGAGCCTGATGTATAGACGTCTATTTTTGATATGGGTCTCATATGGCGCCTATCAACTCCTACCATTGAAAATAGAGAGAAGGGAGACAGAACCAAGTATACCTGGGGAGACTGCAGAGAAATTGGTGCACTTTGTTCTAACAAGACACAAGCATGCTGACCGCATCACTTGCGTCAATGATTCATATGATCAGAATTACACGATCAAGGACAGTGAGAGAATACTGCGCCCAAAAAAACTGCCAATCAGCAATGTCTTCATGATGACAGAAGATGAATTTCTTTCTAGTAAAGTTTTCCATGCTCTCCTGGGTAAACCCAAGAACAAAATCTGGCTACAAACATTTCTTCAAACGGAATTTCAGAGAACAGCAGCGACAACTAGCACCGACATCATATACTGTGTAGTGGGCAGCACTGCAAAGAACCTCACTACAGGCAAGCTTGTGCCAGAGTTCACATGCTCCCATGCAGAGGCAGATACGGCCATGTTCACAATATACAGTGTGCTCCGGTCAGACGGCTACACAGCCCCTGTCATTCTAGACACAGAGGACACAGACAACTACGTGCAAGCGGCATATGTTGCTCATAGGACACCAGGGATCCTGTGTGTGAAACGCAAGCGTCAGCTTATTGATGCCCGATGTTTGTGCAGTGAGGCAATGGCTGCATCCATCATACCACTTTATGTTCTCACTGGCTGTGACCACAACTCTGGCTTCTATGGAGCAAGCAAGAAACTCATCGCAGATCGTCTAGAGAAGTATAAAGAGGCACATGCCTTGCTAGCAGCATGTGGTACACAGCTCCCAGTCACACAACAGGTCTTCAGTGATTTGGAGCGGTTTGTCATTCGATATGTCCATGATGATACCAAAAGCAAGACCATTGGAGATGCGAGGGCAGCGAAGTGGAGAGCTCAGAAGAAAAAAAGCACTATCCGACTTGTGCCTGACTTGGACAGTTTCCATCCACACTTGGAGCTTGCAAACTATCTTGCATATTTGCAAAAGCATTACCAGCTCCAAAATCACCCATCACCGATTGGTCATGGATGGCATCTTGTAAATGGCTTATGTCTGCCTGCCCGTTCAACCAAGCCGCCACCTCTCCCATCCATACCACTACCTGCAAATCCGCAGACAGAGAACATCAGTGATGATAGCAGCGAGAGTGAGGACAGTGATTCTGATAGTGGCTCATACAGTGAATCATGTAGTGATAGTGAAGTGGCAGATTTTTTTTTTTTTTTTTTTTTTTTACATATGTGCCTATAGCGCCTGTAGGCAGTGGTGATCCAGGGGCTCGGATGGTAGGCTCTGTAGGCTCACTTGAGGGCTCTGATGGTTGGTCCTCACCCGTGGTGGCGCAAGCAGGATTCTTATAGTGACGCTTGTGAGGCTCATGCCGCCCCCCTGTGTCCTCCGATGCACTTGCAATCGCAGGTAGAGTTGATGGGCAGGGCATGTGGGTGTTCTTAGGCCACTTGACGGTGCAGAAAGGTTTTGGTTTTCTTCGGGGATCGAACTCGGGTCACCGAGAACGCCAGTCGGAGACGCTAACCACTCCGCTACCGCCTCCCCATGATTAGTATGTACAGTTAGTATACAGTTCAAAATGAAGTATTGTCATGCTAAAATAAGTGAAAAACAACACCTCACATATCCATCTAGCTTATCTTGTGCCGAAGATATTACATTTCATGTTTTTCAGGATGGCGGACAGTGGCCA